>VWZE01019352.1:1330597-1341038 GCA_013396675.1 Eubucco bourcierii
CCCTGCTCCTGCTGGCCACACTATTCTGGTAGAGCCTTCTGGGCTGTGAGGCCTTCTTGGCCACCTGGGCACACTGCTGGCTCATGTTCATCCTTCTCTGCTCTCAATCCACTCCTCCAGGACTGCCCTGGTCCATGTGCAGAGCTTTGTTTCACTTCGTGAGATGTCACAGATCTCCATCTGGACACCAAGCTGTTGATGCAACTATCCAATCAATTCCTTATCAACTGAACATCAAATCCACCTCTCTCCAGCCTAGAAAAAAGCATGCTGTGGGTGACTGTGTCAAAGGCTTTGCAGGATTCCAAACAGACCACATCCCCAGCTCTCCCTTTTGTCCACTGATGTAGTCAGAATTTTTAAGGGGTTTGTTACAAATAAGGATTTTTAATATAGTTTACTTGGTTTCGTTCTGCACTGTTCTACCTAAGAATTTGCCAGAACTGCTTTCTAGATTCATTCTGCGTGATACAATATGAGATCTTCAACTGCATCTCCATCACTGCCATCTATGTCTGATTCAGAGGTGCCTCTTTGCTGTACAGTGTACTTTGCTTCCTCACAGATGTGTCCCTACCTTCACACCACTGTTTTTTCACAGTTAGGCCTGGGAAATGTGTAAATGATTAATAGAACAGGATGGCAGCACAAACCTTTTAAGGAAGTTCAGAGATGGTGATGAGAATGAACATAGGAGCTAACAAATTCCTTCTGTCAAAACCACTTGCATCACTGAAGAACACAGGCCATGGCAGTGCTCTGTATCTGCACCAAAGCCCACTAAGATGTCATCTCAGAATGATGGGAAGGTGCTGATTCTCCATTCCAATAGCTCTGAAGAAGCTACTTTTTGTAAACGGTAAGACCAGTGGCAGGAGAACCATAAAACCTCATTCTGCTGCTTCCAAAAGTGGCACCATGTAATGTCAGTGGCTTTGGGCTTTATTTAATTTTGTGATTAAAGTCTTTATTGATTTCCCTGCAGCGCAGAATATATCAGTGCCTTCGGTTTCAAAGGTGCACTCAGTAGCACAGAGACAGGGGAGGACTCAGCATAGAAGCAGGTGCTTTGTTTTAAATTTATGAAACCTCCACAGTGAACCCCCCCAAGCATGCTGCCACCAATAACTTCCAACTGTGCAATGCAGCCTCTGTTGTCCCACCAGTGCCTCCCAGTTCACTTGCTTCTGTTCTTTAACTAGAAAAAGGTTTGTGCAGAAGTCACCAGGAACTAACATTATTACATAGAAAGCTTTTAAACCATCGAGTGAATTCCACTGAAAGTTGCTGTAAATCATGTGTGCTTATCCCTTCTCTGCCATTGGCAGGCTATGGCATGCTGCCTGGGAGAGGAGGAGAGAGGACCTTCCAGCACAGCCTATAAGGACAAGCTCTGCACTTGTGAAGAAATACAGCCTGCCTGGCTTCAGAGCTGATGGTGGCACCAAAGCCCTGGCCACCAGCTGACACACCTCTGACTTCTATCATGTCTGGAAAGACATGAAACTGTTAGAGGAGGTCCAGGAGAGGGCTACAAAAATGAGAACGCAACAAAATTTCCTATGAGGAAAGGCTGAAAAAATGGCAGTTTTTCAGCCTCAAAAAAGAGAAGGCTCCAAGGACACCTTAATGTGTCCTTTCAACACTTACAGGAGCTCAGAGCAAAGATGGAGACAGGCTTTTTACTGGGGCCTGTAGTGGCAGGACAGGGGTGAGAGTTTTAAAGTAAATGAGGGTAGATACATACATGGAAGAAATTAGGGTCCTTGCCCTGTCATTGCAAGATTACTTACAAGGTCTTGCAATGACAAGACAAGGGGCAATGGATTTAAACTGGCAGAGGGGGGATTTAAACTGGATGTTAGGAAGAAGTTCTTCGCAGTGAGGGTGGTGAGACACTGGCACAGGTTGCCCAGGGAGGTGTTCAAGGCCAGGCTGGATGAGGCCTTGAGTGACCTGTTCTAGTAGGAGGTGTCCCTGCCTATGGCAGGGGGTTGGAACTGGCTGATCTTTGAGGTCCCTTCCAACCTTACTGTTCTATAATTCTATGATAAGAAATTCTTTACTACCTCCAGCAAAAGAGGGTGCCATGGGATGTTGTGGATGCCTCAATGCTCGAGGTCAGCATGGATGGGGTTTTGAGCATCCTGATACTTTGAAAGATGTCTCTGTCCACGGAGGAGAGGGTTGGAACTAAATGGTCTTTAAAAGTCCCTTCCAATGCCAATAATTTTGCAACTCTCTAAGTTGCTAAGACAGGTTCAGTTGGTTTGTGGTTACAGGACTTTCAAACAAAACTGTTCATCCAACTTACACATGTTTTTCCCCCAGGGTTGGTGTATGGTAGCACACTGCAACAACAAACATATTGACAGTCTTGCATGAGGAAATTGTTTTAGCCCACTCAGTTCTTAGCACATGTGTGTGATTTCTGGTGTGCCATCAGGAGACCAGGACTCGGAGGATGGTTGAACTAAGAGGTGATGCAGGTAGAACACCCTTCCACAGAAAATACAGCCCAAATCCCCTTGAACACCTTTTTGAGTAAACAGAGAAAGAGCCAAAGAAAAAACTGAATTCACAGAAGGACTCTTCAGCTAAAACCAGAGCAGAATTTACCTGAGTGCACATCTTAGTTTATTACTCTGTGTGTGTGTGGGGGGGGTTCAAACAAGGAGGAGGTTGTCTAATAGCCTCTTTGACAAGTCCCTGTCTGATCGGCTCCCATTTCCACTTTAGAGAGAGATTCAATATCTAAGTGGTTTGTAAAGAGTTAATCAATTATTAATAATGACTGAATACATAATAGGCACAAGGGGCCATACCACAGCTGGATGGAAGCATGCTGGTATGAGGCACTTTTGTTAGTGATCAGCCATGGATAAAAGTCTCCTGTTGACCTATTGGACTGCTCGCACCCTTCTTAGACATCTATGCCTGTGTTTAGCAAAGCTTTGCAGGCGTTTTGCAAGAAAATCCTCAGTGGGAAGTGTAATCCTGTTCCATCTCATTTTATCAGCCTATTGCTTTTAACAATGAAAATGGTATCACAGCATAGGAGAAGGCTGCAAAGGTGTAAGTGCAAAAACAACTGAGTGGGGTAAGGAGCCTTTGCAGGAGGACCTCATCAAGTGTGCTGTGGCCTGTGCTGGGAGAGCAGACAGGGTGAGAAGGCTTCTCCTCAGCAAAAACAACATGCCAGAAGAATTTGCTGAGCACAGATGGGCTAGATTTTTGCGACAAGGGTGGCCATTCCTCCTGACCCTGCAAGCCACGTGCCCAAAGCTTTGTGTGGCTGACAGCCATGAGACACACACCTCAGAGACCCTAAAGGAAAGGGACCTCCAGGAGAGTTTCAGAGGCAGGAAACACTAACTGCTCCCCAGGGCCTCATCATCACAGCCAAGGCTGGGGTGGTCTGCTGCAGTGACCGCTCTGCTCAGTTCCCAGGTGACCCTTCCTCGATGGCAGTTTCAGCTCCCTGCCTGTCACTTCACACAGCAGAGTGAGGCTCCCACAGCATTTTGTCTGCACAGCCTCCGAGCTATGTTTTGGCGGAGTTTAACCCCAGTGTGGGAGCAACATTTTGGCTGCTTGCAAGCTTTCAGTCACTGCTATTCTGCAAGATCAACAAGGGAAAACAAACCGGAGAAAGGGAGAAGTGTGGTTCTTTGCTAACCACAGTGGTTATCCCACACCAGCTCTGCCAGTTTGTCCCATCTCTTTAGTTCTCACTGAATCATAGAGTCATAGAATCAACCAGGTTGGAAGAGACCTCCAAGGTCACCCAACCCAACCTAGCACCTGGCCCTTGCCAATCAACCAGACCATGGCACTAAGTGCCTCATGCAGGTTTTACTTCAACACCTCCAGGGGTGTGGACTCCACCACCTCCCTGGGCAGCCCATTCCAATGCCAATCACTCTCTCTGGCAACAACTTCCTCCTAACATCCAGCCTAGACCTCCCCTGGCACAGTTTGAGGCTGTGTCCCCTTGTTCTGTCCTTGGCAGGGAGTTGGAACTGGGTGATCTTTGAGGTCACTTCCAACCTTACCATTCTATGATCCTGTGATTCTGTGTATTGGGGTACTCTACCTATTTTGACTTTTCAGCTGGGTCTATTTTACTCTCTGTTCACATTCAAACCACCAATAACCAGTCAATAATATTATTAAGGTCCTAAACCAGCATGTTTTAGTGCTTGGTCTCCGTTTAAGCATGAGCAGAACCTTTCCAGACCACCAAGCTCAGTTTCAGATATCTTAACCCCACAAAAACCTCACCACTCTTCACTGGAACACCACAAAAACCCCTAACAAGCAAAGAGGGAAACATTTGTTCCTCCTTTCCACTTCCAGAACATCTGATCACTCAGGACCCTACCATAAACACTTCCTGGATGACTTTGCCTTCCACATGAACTGTGTTTTGATGGGTTTGTGTCTCCTCCCCTACTACACACACACTTTTTTTACAAGCATTGTTGCAATTTGTCAGCAAGCAACTTGAGTCAATCTCACAAACGGCTTCGTTAACAGCTTATGAAATGAAATGATGTAAGAGACCACTCCGAACTGGGTCAGTTTACACAGCCTGCCAAGTCTGCAACCTCAAGGGACTTGGATTGGCTTGAGGGGAGGCACTAAGCAGTGTGGGTTTGCAAAGATTGCTGTCAGGTGGGCTACAGATGTTCGGCTTCAGTCCACTCGCATGGCATTCACCTGGGGAGATGCTGATTCGGTCCTGTGCCTGGAGAAAATTAGCATGTGCATACACATTCACCCTGCAAGGCCTCTCCCGGGCTCTGCAGCTACAGTAAAATGCCTTCCTAGGAAGGCACAGCACTGCCTGGCTCAGCCCTGGGTTTGAATGTGTTTCTGCAGCTATCTCAGCAAAACAAAACCTCAGCACCCCTCACCACAGATGGAAGCTACGTTCGTGGCACACGCAGCTGCGGTCACTGTCTTGCAGCTGCTAAATGAAGAAACACCACGTGAGCACTTGGTCTGATTTCAAAAGGCCTAAAAACACTGGCCAAGAAAAATGGTAGATGGTGGTGCTGCTTGGCCTCTTGCCAAGACAAAGAAACTTGCAAATTTCTAGGGACAAGAGGCCATGTGAAAGGAATTTTCCTCCTTTCAAGGCACATCAGAATAATACCGGAGGCTTTATTTATTTAGTTAGTTAGTCTGTGCTCTTGGCAAAGGTTTGATTGATCACTAATGCAGTATCAGCAGTAAGCTCACACCACTTAAAGCACAGCCCAGAAAACAAGGCAAAGGGGATATTTTAAAACCAAAGGTCTGAGGTGCACCATAGGAGTTAAAGGCAGAATTATTTTACATGAAGAGTAACAAGTAGATGGATAGCAGGACCCAGAAGGAATATCAAGACAGAATTTTATAGGGAGGAAAAGATCATTCTGTGGTGAAGGCTCAAAAAGAAGCTATTGGAGCAAAATACTCTTTCTTTTTTTTTTTTTCAATTGGACTCAGAGTCAGCCTTTGGCACAGGCATGTCCAAGGGGCAAAGTGCTGTGCTGTGGAGCTGAGGTTCTCCCTCCAAGACCTATCTCAAATCCCCAGACAATACAGATGTAATGCTCTGCTAATAGCCAATATTAATTTGGGAATTACAGTGCTCTGCATAGGGCTTTCTTCACTACCCATGCTAATGCATGTATCCCCCTGAGGAGTTGCAACTCTAAGCTCCTTTCTACCTGCAAAAGAGGGACAATTCATAGAATCATAGAATCACAGAATTATCAGGGCTGGAAGAGTCCTCAAGGATCGTCTAGTTCCAACCCTGCCATGGCACTTCAAGGATCATCTATTTCCAACCCTGCCATGGCACCTCAAGGATCATCTAGTTCCAGCCCTGCCATGGGCAGGGACAACTCACACTAGATCAGACTGCTCAGAGCCTCATCCAGCCTGGCCTTAAAAACCCCCAGGAATGAGGTATCCACCACCTCCCTGGGCAACCTGTTCCAGTGTCTCACCACTCTCATGCTGAAGAACTTCTTCCTAACACCTAATCTGGATCTCTCCACTTCTAGTTTTCCTCCATTCTCCCCAGTCCTATTACTACCTGACACCCTAAAAAGCCCCTCCCCAGCTTTCTTGTAGTCCCCTTCAGATATTGCAAGGCCACAACAAGGTCTGCTCAGAGCCTTCTCTTCTCCAGATGGAATGGTCCCAGCTCTCTGAGTCCCTCTCCACAGCGCATCTCATTTGCAGCAGTAACGTTCAGATGTGTATCAGGAAACCGAGCACTTTGTTAGAAATGCCAACACACAGCACCAAGCTTTCTCCTTGCTTTTGTTTGCCTGTTTCTCAAGAAAGATGGAGAGAGACATTTGAAAAGCCAGGCAGATATAGGACACTCAAAAAGACATCAGTTCCTTTGGGAACAATTTTATTGTCTTCCTTCTGAAGCATCTTCTGCAGTTAGCTGTGCGAGATGTCTGGCTTGGGCCAGCTCCTGGGCTTGTGTATGTACTGGAGACTGAGTGCCAAACTTTCCTGACAGGAAATGAGTGAGACTGCAAAGAGAGTATTGCAACAACACAAGAGAAACTCCTGAATTTTGGTAAGCATGTTATTTTATTGGTTGGTTTGTTTAATGTTGATATTTCATTAAAGGTCAAAGGTACAGTAGATGTTAGGGGAAATAAATATGCTGGTGAACAGATACATGCAATGGAACCCCCAGCAATTAACAAGATCCATATGTATAGTTTGTTCATACAAGAGAAAAAAAAAAAAAAAAAAGCCTTTTTCCTCCAATCTGAAAAGACAAATGCCTTTTTTTTTGCTAACTACAGGCAGGGTTTATGAGCCAAACCTTGCTGCCCTGTCTCAAGTGAAACTCCCATCGAGCTCAGGAGGAGTTTCCTCTGAGTAAGGCTTTAGTCTATTATTTTGGCCTTTACCTTGCCCTAGAAAATCCCCATCAGCCTAATGCTCCATAAAGCATACAACTCAGTCCTGGAGTCATCCCATACTGACCACACTTTTGTGTGCAGAAAGGTAAGCTCCTAGGCCCTTTTGCCTGGTTCTCATAGATGATATTTCCATTTCCACTCAGCTTTCTTTCTCGCCTACTCCTGTGTGAGCAAAATTAATGAAGGAAGTTACGTTTCCATATGTGTTAGCCTGAAATAGCATCCAAGGAGTGGAAGAAGTAGTTGTATTAGGGACTTAGTCCAAAGCCCTAGGAAGTCCAGGGAAAGCTTCTTGGTGGCATCACCAGCTTTAGGAATCCAGTCCCTTTGCAAGAGAGAAAGACCTTCATCCTGCTCCTGCTACACCAGCCAGCCAGGCCCTGCCAAGAATGTCCCACAGATCTTTGGTAGAAGGAAGAGGTTTGAACTGAAGCTATTAGAACACACAGTTAACTGCATTGCATCTCATGTGAGATATGCTTGGAAATCACCATCAAGAGATTCCTGCATGGAGGCAAAGTACTGTTGTAATTGAATCCAAATACTGATTAAAGGAAGCTTGAATGCTTCATACAGCAACCCCTCCCACAAACGTATCCTGCATTTGCATGCCCTTTCTGCTCCTACAATGCTCTGTGGCTGCATTTTTATCCCAAAGTGCCCACTCCAGTTGGTGAAGAATCAGGGCCACCTGATAGTTTGGTTTGCTGCCCAGGATTCCCCAGAGGACAGAGGAGCAGAGCTGGGAATCCTGCCTTCAGCTGCTTGCCCTTCAGAACCCTCCTAACCCTGACCCTGAACTTGTCCTGAAAGTCTGCTTAACATTTGGATTCAGAATAAATAATTTGCTGAGCCAGAACCAATACAAACCCAAACACTTTTAGGAAAGAAATGTATGTAAGCCATTAGAATCATGGAATCAGAGAGTCAGTAAGGCTGGAAAAAGATCATTGAGTCCAACCGTAAGCAAACGACCATCACCACTAAACTGTATGCACCAAATCTACAGCTTCTTGAACACCTCTGGGGATGGTGACTCCATCACCTCCCTGGGTAGCCTGTTCCAGCACCTCTCACTCTCTCAAGAAAGAAGTTTTCCCTAGTGTCCAATTAGCCCCAGGTTTCAGAGGCAGTGAAAGATTTTTTATAAAGCCCTTCAGGTGTCTTGTTTCGTGAAGGACTTCAGGAAACCAAGCCTGAGTTTTGGAGCTGGACGTTCTTTGGTTACCTGAGTAACAAGGCACAACCCTCACCAGAGGCATGAGCAGAGCCCTGCTGAGGTTGAGTGTTAATCCCCTCCCTTGCCCCTTTCCTGAGGCCAGTTTTATCAGAAGGGCCACTGGGACGACTGCCATCAGTGCCTGCAAGGGCAAATGAGGGTACGAGGCACGACTCCTGTGCCGAGTGCTCTCTTTGAAGGGCTGCCAGTCTAGGATCTTTCACACAATACTTGTTTCCCTGAGAAAAACCCCAACACCCAAGGTAATAAATTAGAGGGAGTACAAGGTGCTTTGTGCTTTGTGGTGTGATGATCAAAAGACGTTAGCGCTCTGCTTCCCATGCTTGCAGGCGGGTAGTTGTTACTCCAGGTGAGTTACAGGCAGGTTTTGTTTCCTCTGAATGCTGAAAATCTATCTGTGTGTAAAAAGATGATCTGTGGGTGAAGGCACAGAGTCCAGCAAAAGAGGTTCTTTGCCTTTCTGCCTCCTTTTTCCAGCCTGTTCAGGATCCAGCCTCAGGTTCTCCAGTGGGAACACTGACTGACCAGAGCAACACAAGGACACAGGTAAAGGTGCCAGGCTGTGTTGGTTTGAGGCTAATTGGAATATTTTAATGAAAAAAATTAGATTAAAGGCTGTGAAAAGCAAGCAATGGTGATATCTGCTTCACTCATAGGCTTGTTGAGATGTGTAAGAACAAGGAGGTGATTCTCTCCATTTACTCTGCTCTTGTCAGACCCCACTGAGTGCACTGTGTGCAGTTCTGGAGCCCCCAGCACAGGAAGGACATTGAACTGTGGGAGCCAGTCCAGAGGAGGCCATGAAGATTCTCAGAGGACTGCAGTAGCTCTGTTATAAGGACAGGCTGAGAGAGTTGGGGATCTGCAGCCTGAAGAAGAGAAGGCTTCCAGGAGACCTTAGAGTAGCCTTCCAGGATCTGAAGTGGGCTGCAGGAAGGTTGGGGAGGGACTACTGACAAGGTCTTGGGATGACAGGACAAAGGGCAATGGGTTTGAACTGGCAGAGGGGAGATTGAAAGTGGATGTTAGGAGGAAGTTCTTGACAGTGAGGGTGGTGAGACACTGGAACAGGTTGCCCAGGGAGGTTATGGAGCACAGAATCACCCAACGTGATCTTTGATCTTTGATCACATTGGGTGATTCTGTGCTCCACAACCTCCCTGGAGGTGCTTAGGACC
Organism: Eubucco bourcierii; assembly: GCA_013396675.1. Lineage (NCBI taxonomy): Eukaryota > Metazoa > Chordata > Aves > Piciformes > Ramphastidae > Eubucco > Eubucco bourcierii. Next base: position 1,339,963 of record VWZE01019352.1, read on the forward strand.
AGGTTGGATGAAGCCCTGAGTGACCTGTTCTAGTGGGAGGTGTCCCTGCCTATTGCCAGGGGTTTGATCTTTGAGGTCCCTTCCAACCTTACCATTCTATGATTCTAGGACATAAATATAGGTAAGACAGCTCCAAGTTCTCCAAAAAATAACCAGTCTTTGTAAAGCATTTATGCAGTGCAGCTCTGGGTTCCATTATTTGATTAGTGGGGCAGTCACCCTTCACATTCTGTCTTGAAAGACACTTTGGCTTAACAGGCACCATAAAAGGGGCCAGCACTTTTTGTTTGTTTGTTTGTTTGTTTGTTTTTAATCTGAAATAGCAAAACATTTTTAATGTCAGAGTGCTTTGTTCTAATTCACATTATTTTTCTATTTCCAGAGTCCATCTGCTTACCTGAAATGAGAATATTATGAGAAGCAATTCTGGTGGTACAGATGAGATTGTAAAGAACAAAGTTAAATTAAAATATAACAAAACAAAACAAAACAAAACAAAAACAAACAAACAAACAAAAAAGGTAAACCAGCTCACATCTTCAACTGGCATCTGGTGAAATGAGAATTTTAGTGTTTCTTTGAAAGCTTCCATTTTGGATCTCAGGAAGTAATTCCTGCATTTTGTGCTTTAAATGCAAAAGCCTTTGGATAAACTGAATCTTAAAACAACCTAAAAATAATATTTTTTTAAAAAAAAGAAATTAAAAAAAAGAAATCTAAGAAGAATGAAAGAGAGAAAGAGAGAGAGAGGGAGGGAGGGAAGAAGGAAGGGAGGAAGAGAGGAAGGAAGGGAGGGAGGAAGGGAGAAAGCAAGGGAGGAAGCAAGAGAGGAAGCAAGGAATGAAGGGAGGGAGAGAGAAAGAGGGAGAGAGTGAGGAACTAAGGGAGGAAGGAAGGAAGGAAGGGAGGGAGGAAGAAGGGAGGGAGGAAGTAAGGAAGAGAGAGAGGGAGGGAGGAAGGAAGGGAGGGAGGAGGGAAGGGAGGGAGGAAGGAAGGGAGGGAGGGAGGAAGGGAGGGAGGGAGCGAGGAAGGAAGACAGAAAGAAAGGAAGACAGAAAGAAAGACAGAAAGACAGA
>VWZE01019352.1:1341074-1367939 GCA_013396675.1 Eubucco bourcierii
AGGGAGGGAGGGAGGAAGGGAGGGAGGGAGCGAGGAAGGGAGGAAGGAAGGAACAAAGGAAGGAAGGAAGGAAGGAAGGAAGAAAGGAGGGAAAGAGGGAGGAAGGAAGGGAGGGAAAAAGCAGCTCTCTTTGTCCTGCACCATTGGGCAGTTGTCCTATTGGCACACCTTCATAATGGTTTCTTTATGCAAACTTTACAGTATCCACACCGTGCCCTAATTCTGTTGTTTCCAGTACATTTATTTCAATGAAAGCAGCTGTAAACTTTCTAAACAATCCTGCAGATTGGTCCTTATTCTAGTGATTTAGGATGTGCAGTTACACAGGCAGCTTACATAAACCACTAGTAGATAGTATAAATGGAGCATCCTCCTCTTCGAGCTACTCCATTTGCAAGCCCTGCCTAAATATGTGCTGTTTATGGTACATTTCAGTGCTTCATTTTATTTCCTACAGAGATCTTCTTTTATGTTGTTAGATAGATGTAGAACAATAAAAGAGCACAGGGCAAATTGCTATGAATAAATAAGAAGTGAACAGATCCTTTACCTAGACCTTGAACAAAATAAAATTAAATCTTTTTACATGTTTACATACAAGAGCTCACCTTCTTCTGCTTTCTGATTTAATCTAGTCCTGGAATGATTAATCTATCACTATCCCAATCCAGTCACAACCCAGCAATACTGTGACCTGTCAGGAGGCTCTGTTATGGCAGGATTTCTAGTCTAGCCTCTACCTCACGTGTTCTAAATTTGCAGGCATTTCTTTGGACCTCCCAAGCTCAAGACAAGAGCAGAGGTGATCTGAGCAACAGACAAAACTGGCTGCTGATTCTCACACCATGAGCAGAGGCAATCTGAGCTATGGACAAAACTGGCTGCTGATTCTCACACCATGAGCAGAGGCAATCTGAGCTGTGGACAAAACTGACTGCTGACTCTCACACCATGACTTGTGTCCCGTCTCTAGGATTGAGGCTTTTTTGTCTCCCACCAGAACAGTGATAATACCATGTAAAATACTCTTCAACTTCTATCTCAGCAACTTGAGTACCATAATATTTGTATAATAGCAGAATTTGCATTGCTTTGTTGTCTTCTCTAGCGTATGTGGGATTTATTATCATCATTATTCTTCTCAAGTATTTTATCTATCCCCCCATCTTTGTTTTGCTGAGAATGAAGCAGTGAAAGAGATGCAAAAAGTTGTGTTTCTAACTTTGCAACGTGTGAGATCTGCAGTCACACTCACCTTTTTCAGCAGAGAGCACTGTAATATTTGGCCATATGTTAAGAGGATTCTGTGACTTGCTGAACTTTAACAGAAATGTCAGCTTCCCTAATCAAAGTATGTGTCAGGGTTGCTCTTTCAAAGGTTGGAGATACCATCTCAAACACTTCATTTATGGTGTCAGACTGCTGGAAAGGATTTGCTGAAGTTTGCTAAGGCCATTGAGAATCATATCCTTAATGTTATGTGGTTGGTATTGTCCTATTTGTCTCAGGAACTGTACTGCTTAGCAAAGTAACAAGATGACACAGGTATTTTCTCTAAGGATCTTTACCCTCTTGTGTTGCATGTAAACTTCACACAGAGAGCTTGTAATAAAGTAAATTAAAAGATGTGGTTTCTCTTACCCTTTGCACAGGCATTAGTCTAATATTGCCGAATTCANGGCAATCTGAGCTATGGACAAAACTGGCTGCTGATTCTCACACCATGAGCAGAGGCAATCTGAGCTGTGGACAAAACTGACTGCTGACTCTCACACCATGACTTGTGTCCCGTCTCTAGGATTGAGGCTTTTTTGTCTCCCACCAGAACAGTGATAATACCATGTAAAATACTCTTCAACTTCTATCTCAGCAACTTGAGTACCATAATATTTGTATAATAGCAGAATTTGCATTGCTTTGTTGTCTTCTCTAGCGTATGTGGGATTTATTATCATCATTATTCTTCTCAAGTATTTTATCTATCCCCCCATCTTTGTTTTGCTGAGAATGAAGCAGTGAAAGAGATGCAAAAAGTTGTGTTTCTAACTTTGCAACGTGTGAGATCTGCAGTCACACTCACCTTTTTCAGCAGAGAGCACTGTAATATTTGGCCATATGTTAAGAGGATTCTGTGACTTGCTGAACTTTAACAGAAATGTCAGCTTCCCTAATCAAAGTATGTGTCAGGGTTGCTCTTTCAAAGGTTGGAGATACCATCTCAAACACTTCATTTATGGTGTCAGACTGCTGGAAAGGATTTGCTGAAGTTTGCTAAGGCCATTGAGAATCATATCCTTAATGTTATGTGGTTGGTATTGTCCTATTTGTCTCAGGAACTGTACTGCTTAGCAAAGTAACAAGATGACACAGGTATTTTCTCTAAGGATCTTTACCCTCTTGTGTTGCATGTAAACTTCACACAGAGAGCTTGTAATAAAGTAAATTAAAAGATGTGGTTTCTCTTACCCTTTGCACAGGCATTAGTCTAATATTGCCGAATTCAAGCTCTGTGAATGGGCTACTCTATGCATAGCTGGAAAAAAAAAAAAAAAGGCTGGAAAGGTGGAGGTTCTATAGCTCTTTGCATGAAGAACTCATTGCTCTTTACAACTACCTGAAAGGAGGTTGTAGCCAGGTGGGAGTTGGTCTCTTTTAGGCAACCAGTGACAGAACAAGAGGACACAGCCTCAAGCTGCTTCAGGCTGGATGTTAAGAAGTTCCACACAAAAAGAGTGATTGACATTGGCATGGGCTGCTCAGGGAGGTGGTGGAGTCCCTGTCCCTGGAAGTGTTAAAAAAAAAACACGACTGGATGTGGCACTTAGTGCCATGGTTTAGTTGCTTGGTGTTGGGTAATAAGTTGGACTCGATGATCCTGACTTTTCCAACCTGGTTAGTTTTGTGTATCTGTTTTTTAGCTCTATGAGCTGACACTTGGCAGCAGGATGCCAGCAGCAGACACAGTCCCGGCTCCATATCCCATACAAATTGTCCCAGAATATCAAGTGGAGAAGTTTTAAACCAGTGTACTGAAGTTCTCCATGAGTGTTTTTAGCTGTGATTCAAACGAGTGTGTGGAGGCAGCTCAGATCCTTAACGGTTTCCTTTTGACTTTACAAGTTTGCATACTGGAAGCAGCTTTACATATATCTTCCTTTTAATTCACATGGGAAAGAGATTCATTAAGCTGTTTTGTTTCTTTTTCTCATGGGAGAGAAGGAGCTGCTGCATCCATCTAGACTTATGGGTTTGGTTGCCACTTTCCAGAAATCCAAGCTGAGCTTAGATCTTGCACCTTTCATTCAGGGAGAAATCCGAACGTAACATGGGTGATTTTAACCTGATCAAAGCACATAAGATTGGATTTGATGAAGTTTGATTAGATTTGATGGAAGTACAACCCTGTCCTTTGAGGCTAAAATGGCTAAAATAGGCTAAAAAAAGTGCTACAGTTTACTGAGCACATTGAAACAGAAGCACCTTTCTTTGGATCTTCATCTGGTAGAGACTGGTGCCAGTTTCATTAAAACTTACACTAAGGCAATGCGAAAATATTTCCGCAACTAATTTTCAGCAGTGCTTTTTCTTTCACCTGTTTAGGTTGTGGATTACAACATCTACAGAAACAAACCAAAACTGCTATTTCTAAGCAATGTGCCGTGCAGCATTCTGCACAAACCACCTGAATTATTAAGGGTTTGCAATATGCCAAGGCAAAACCAAAAGGCCTTTTTCGGAAATGTCACTCTGAAAGTTTTTTCATTCTTGGGTTCGCTTTGCCTGTATCCTCACCAGGCTCCTGATGGAGGCAATGGCCCTATCCTGTCCATAACAGGTGAAGGATCCCCCAGGAGGTTTCTACCCAGCAGCCACTAAGGTCTCTATAAGCATGGTAGAGTCAGCTCCTGGAAGGTTAATAGGCAGGATATTCACTCAGCACACTGCAACACTACCCAGCACAGCCAGTTTAAAGCCTCCTCAGATGCTCTAGTAGAGACTGCAATGCCAGCAGGCTGAGTGAGGACCCAACTGCAAGCATCCCTGAGCAGTCTGCTCTTGGTCCAAAGGTGCCCTCCCACTTTATCCAGTTTTGTGACTCTGCAATATGTCTTTACTTCTCCTCTCTTTTCCCTCAGCTATTTGCATATGGAAGTACTTCATGTCACAAGATAGAGTAATCCAACATCACCATGAAAAACTGGCAGCTACCCTTCCCAGGGCAATTCCATCTCCTCTCCGTTTTGCTCTGCCCTTGGCTGGTAGCAATGAACCCACACAGACCTGTGACACTCCCTCTGCCTCACATCTAAGCTGGGCAGTGACAGCCATTTCCCAGTCTGTGCTGCCAGTACAAAATGCACAGCTGGGGTGCAGGGGCTCAGCTGGAGCTAGCCAAGCAGCACTGGCATTCAGGTGACTGCTGCTCTTTCAGACAGTCCTTTTCCAGGTAGGATAATGAGGAATAAAGTGGGACTGAACCAATGCTCAGTAGGAGAAGGGTGTAAGAACTTGTCCCCCTCTCAGTGGTGTTTTTGTGTGGCCCACATTTCAACTGCTGAATCCATTTGCAGTGTATCTTTGCCCTGAGGTCCTGGTAGGCAAGGCTGGCAATTCCCTCAGCCCAACCATTCCCTGTTAAAAGGATTTAATACCCTGCAAATTATCTGTGGTGATGCAGAGCAATTTATTCTCTAGGCCTTATGGTGGGGATTGAAATTGCTCTTCTTCAGCTTGACGCGTGGCAGCCAGGAGCTCAGCCCCCTCCCTGTGCAGTGCAGGGGGGTTGCAGAGGCCAGGAGGTATGCCAAGGAGGCAGCCTGTGTTTGCCAGTGGTAAACCTGCCCCTGGCTCCTTCCTGGGGGGGCAGAAAGCAAAAAACCCAGGTAGACTTTACACACATAAGCAGTTGTTTGAACAGGCTCAATTCTTGAAAGACAGCAAGCCTTCAATTTGCTTAACTCTCTGAAGGAGGAAAAAGGCTAATCCTGTTCTTCTCACCTGAGGTTCCTACCCAGAAAGGTGCCCAAGTCACAGTCTCAGACACGAGGTGAGTAATTAGGGGTGCTGCCACTGACCCTAAGTGGTTGCCCAGACCACGTGAAGGCAAAGCCACATAGGGAGACAGTGGTGTCCTATGCTTCACCCAGCCTGTTAGAATCATAGAATGGTGAGGTTGGAAGGGACCTCAAAATTCATCCATTTCCAACCCCCTGCTACATGCAGGGACACCTCCCACTAGTACAGGTCACTCAGGGCTTCATCCAACCTGGTCCTGAACACTTCCAGGGAGGTTGTGGAGCACAGAATCACCCAATGTGATCAAAGATCAAAGATCACATTGGGTGCTTCTGTGCTCCACAACATCCCTGGGTGACCTGTGCCAGTGTCTCACCACTCTCACTGCAAAGTACTTCCTCCTAATACCCAGTTTCAATCTCCCCTCTTCCAGTTCAAACCCATTACTCCTCATCCTGTCATTGCAAGACCTTGTCAATAGTCCCTCCCCAGCCTTCCTGTCAGATAAGGTCCCTTCAGATAAGGTCTCCTGGAAGCCTTCTCTTCTTCAGGCTGCAGAACCCCAACTCTCTCAGTCTGTTTTACAAACAAACAAACAAACAAACAAACAAAAAATATATATATATATAACAAACCCAAAGGGAAGTAATCCCCAGACTTGCTGTTTTTCTGAAAGCAAAGCTGCCTCGGAGTCTTCTCCAATTAGAAAGAGGATACAAAAGAGCCAAATCATTTGCCTGACATAGCTTAGCAAAGAATTTCAGTGCAAAATGCACAACTCAACACTTTTTTTTGTAACTAAATATTTGCCCTAATACAAAAGAAAGGAATTTTAAACTCTTTCTCCTGCCTTTCCTGCACGTTAAGTTCCCTATCATATTTATCCTTCCCGTGCATAACCAGAAGGCCCAGCCACAATTATACCCCATGGCATAGATATAATTGAAGCAGACATTAAGAACCATCCAGCAGAATGCATTCCCACGTTATTTAGCAGAGGATTTGGTATGGATATGAATAACGAGAGCGGCTTATAATAGCTGAAATAAATTTGCGGGGATAGAGAACTTCATGCTTCATGGTTTAGGTCAATCTCTAATTTCTAGGGATTAGAGGGAATCTTTCACAAGGGTAGATTATGCTGCTGCTTCTTTCCCTGGAGTATCTTTTACTGTCTTCTGAAGATCTGCTCTTAGTCGCTGCCAGAGGGAAGGTGCTGCATTTGATGTGTTTGACTCCATAAGGCACTTCTCACTTCCTAATGATTTATATTCAAAATAGGCCAGAAAGGTGAAGGATGGGAGAAAGAAAATAATATCATTCTTCAGTAACAGGAAACCAAGGTTTAGACACTTCTGTGGCCTTTTTCAAGGGCATTAAGAGAATTTGTGGGCAAGTCAGACCTCTTCATTGTCTTATCCACGACAGTAACCTTGTCCTTTACAGGTAGTTTCCTTTTGATGGGACGGCTCCCTTGGTTTTACTTCTGCCACAGCATGCACATCACCAAAAAGATGCATCCTCTTGAGACTCCCAAACTCCACCACTTTCATTTTCAATCAGGATGCAGTAAAGTTGGCTCATTTGTTGCTGATACCACTTCCAGAATGCAAATTACCCTTTAAGCACTCATTTAAAAACACAAAAATGATAGAAGTTGAGCTACACGGAATGGGCACAAGAAGTACAGAGAGCTGGGGAATAAAAACATGTTTGTGACTAAATCATTAGAGCAACTCCTAATGGAAGATGCAGTTGATCATGATTTCCCTGCAGTGCTGTGAAAATTAGTATCTGCCTGTGTTATAGCTATCCTCTAAATGAAAAGAGCTCAAGACAAGTGTCAGCTTCAGCCTTGCTTTTAAGAATATGTAAGTTTGGGTGCTCTGTAGAGAGTAGATTGCTTTGACCTGAAATCTGTCTGTGTTTCTGATCTTCAGGTAGAATTTGAAGGTAATTCCACATTGTCTGGGTCAAGGCTATCTGCCCACATACTTGTCACAGCAAGGAAATAAATTCTGCACTACCTGTTCTACTAAGATGGGCTCATTATCACACTATTTTTTTTACCCTTTTTTTTTTTCCCAAATTAAAATTATGCCATTTTTCCCCATCTTTTTTTTTTCCCCCCTCTTGTGTGTGTAATTTTAAATGATGTCTTTCCCCCCCCCCCCCAAATTAAAATNTTAAATTTTTATTATTTTTTTTCCCCCCCCCCCCCAAATTAAAATGATGTATATTTTTTTTCCCACCCTTTTTGGTGTAATTTGAAATGATCTACCTTATCTCAGTTTTCTCAGCCCACAAAATGGAGCTAACACAACTACTCTGGGAAGTTCCCTGCCTAAAGCCTTTATATACCATGACAATACAATCCAAGTTGTACCAGGTATCCAGATGAGTCCAGAAAGAAAGAAAGAAAAATTACATCTCTCTCTCTCCCTCTCCAAGCAGAGGTTTCCAGTCCCTCCAAAATATAAGAAAGGATCATCAGTGAGCATCCACCTTGCACAGTCTGCATGTTTTTAATGCGTCAAAGGCAAGGCATTTCCCCTCCCTAAATACACATTGTACCCACCTTGAGGTTTCAGAAACAAAGTAAATTCTTTCCCTTCTGGTCTCACTGTTGTCTAGAGAGGTTGCTGTGCAGCTGCCATTGACTGTGCTTTGCATGCTCAGGGGTTACCGAAGGTCTGTCCTGTTTGGTTCTTTAGCTATGGCTTTATCAGTGTTAAGGGTTTACTTGTGCTTTCCAAACTGTGTACAGGATGTACATTCACAAATCATGGGATGTTTAGAATGTGACAGATGTGCCAGTGCAGCAGCTTTCACCTGCCTGTATCCTGAGCTGAGGGTCAAGCACGTGGCTCTGCTACAAGCTTAGCCCTTTTCTTTGCTTTAAACCTCACAGCAGAATGACTTGAAAAATTCAGGGACAAAATAAACAAATCATACTGACAGAATGGAAGAAAAGCAGCTTAAGAGGAGCCTGTCAGCACAACCTGCTCCCTTTTCTAACCTGGCAGCAATTCCCTCTGGGTTCCTGCCGTTCTCCTATACATTTCCCTTCCAACCCTCATTTCCCTATGGAGCTCCCTCAACCCATCTGATTTTGAACATCTGCTGGCACTGAACTCCTGCAACTCTCAATCTGTTTCCCCTTGGCTTCCTTCTTCCTTCCAGTTCATCTTTCTTATTTTTGTCTTGGTGAGACTTCCCCCCTTCTTCTCTCTGCCTTCCTGCTGCTACAACTGCTTTCACCTCCCTGCCCTGTGGGTGACATCAGGTTGATGGTGAGGAGACCCCAGTCAGTGAGTGTCCCTTCCCCTCAACCTTGAGGCAGCTCCATCCATCTGCTAACATGCTAGCACCCAAAGGTCACTCCCACTCTTCTAGGCTCTTGGCACCCTTTCTTCTTCTACTTTGGTTGCTCTAGAGTTTCTCTGACCTGAAATAATCTGGCTACCAACCTTGGAAGTGATAGAAAGCTAACCCAGTGGAAAGCAATCTGTAGTTTGGTGCCAGTTTGGTGAGTTAAGCTGACTAGCTGAAGCAGGGCACTACTGTAAAGAAGAGGGTTAGTTTGCTTTCCCTCTATACCTGTAGTCCTTAGTGGCAGGGTCATATTGTAGGGTGACAGCTGGATGTACAGATGGGAGGGGAGGAAAATGCAAAAAAAGTGCATGGATTTGGGAGAACCACTGAGCCTGCATCATCTTAAGCTTAACCAAATCTGTTTCAGCATGTGGGATATATTCCATAGGCTGACATATGCTGCAGTCTTGAGCACTTAAGGCCACTGTGTTGCTCAACAGAAGCACTCTTGCAAGACAGTGCAGTTGCTGCTGCTCATTCCCACAGATAAGTCTGACCAGGCTAAATGTAAGAGCAGGAGCATCACAGCAACCCAGGCCTCTGTCTGCAGTAACAAAGAGAGGACTAGGATTTCTCCACCTTCAGCTGAGGGTTCTTGATATGCCAGTTTTGTGCTTCGTCTCATCAAAAGGCCACACAAACATAAACATCCATGTTAATTATGCTGTGATTCAATCTTGAGGCAGAAGAAGCTGAGAGGGCAGGGGTTAAGAGGTGTGTGCCTACAAAGGGAACAGCCTGGGATCAGCTCCTGCCTTCACTGTCTCAAGAACCAGAACTTTACCCCTTAGCTGGGAGAAATGCTGTTAAGGTCAGCAGGTTCTAATGGCTGAAGCATAAAGCCTGTTTTGACTCCAAGCTCTTCCAATAACTGAGTAGCCTCAGATGATGGAAAATGGTGCTCTGACAGGTACATCATTCTTACTCCAGTTCAAACTGGAAATGTTTTATGTTGGGAAAAATTAAACAGGAGAACTAGAAATGAATATACAGAAATAGGGAATTGATTTCAGAAAAGCATACACAGAGTAGCATAAGAGGACCTTTGGGAAGCCAAATGCACATCAGTCTCAAAGGACACTTCTCAGGTCTGTTGTCCTCCTATACTCTTCTTTTATGGAAGCAAAAGCTTGTGAGCGATCCCTAAATAGGTAACATTGATTTTCTTCCTGCTTCAGGTTTTGAAACACTGAAATCAGACTAAACTATTCCTGATTCATGCAGTGTAAATGAGAGGCATTCATTCCTGACAGACGTCTGACCTGAATAAAAACTGCGATGTTCCCAGCGCAGCAGGCTGCTTATGCCGTGTAATACCTCCTTGTACCAACGAGCAGGGAGGCAACTTGGCAGCAGCAAGGACAAACACAAACAGATGTATTGTTAGTGTAAAGTAGTTGTGCTTAATTCCCTTTCTCCCTTAATTTTTTTGAGGAATCTTTTGCAGCCATCTTTTTTCCATTCCTGTGCGTCTGCAGTTGATAAATTATTTCTGTTCGCTTTAATCCATTTTTTATTATTCTTCCAGATTTTTTTACATTTTATTTTATTTTTCTGGTGTTGCTGAAAATAAATCTCTTTGAGAGCTCAGCAGTATATACAGAGGGATGTTCTGAGCAGTATAGGGACTACTTCTAGGAGTTAATGAGTTAGGAAATAAGGAAATGGTGGTTTGAAATTTGTTAATTCTCTTAATTTACAAACAAAGCGAAGCAAAGCAACCAAACAAAACAACCAAACCAAACCAATCTGTATTAATGAATGTTAAGTAAATTGTCATGTATTGGTTTTGACACATTCCCCACTTGAGTTTCCATACTGCCTCTTTGTTTCTATGCTAAGTGCATGAGCGGTGCCTTAATGCACCACAGATCTGCAGCCTCATCTCCTATGGAAACAAGGTTCCTACTGTCAGCTCTTGGACTTGTCCTCCTTTACATTTTGGACCTGTTGACTGATTTTTGACAGAGAGGTAGAAGTTTCCAGTACAACCAACTTCCCATAAGCTTCAATAAAACAAGCTGGTGCATACAGAAAGAACTTCTCAAACTGATTTGACTGGAGGAAAGGAAAGGAGCATTATATATACACAGGTGTTTAGACTTGTGAGAATTCAAACTGAGGAGAGACCCTACAAAAGGCTCTGCAGCCTGGCAGAGAGAAGGCTTCCAGAAGACCTTAGAGTAGCCTTCCAGGATCTGAAGGGAGTCTACAGGAAGGCTGGGGAGGGACTATTGGCAAGGTCTTGCAATGACAGGACAAGGGGCAATGGGTTTGAACTGGCAGAGGGAAGATTTAGACTAGGCGTTGGGAGGAAGTTCTTTGCAGTGAGGGTGGTGAGGCACTGGCAGAGGCTGCCCAGGGAGGTTGTGGCTGCTCCCTCCCTGGAGGTGTTCAAGGCCAGGTTGGATGAGGCCTTGAGTGACCTGTGCTAGTGGGAGATGTCCCTGCCTATGGCAGGGGATTTGAACTAGATCATCCTTGAGGTCCTTTCCAACCTTATCATTCTATGATTCTATGAAAAATGTATTTAAGACAGAAAAAAACTTTAGTCAAATCTCCCTTAAGACCAAACTCAATCAACTGAGAGACACACATCATAGCCAAGCAGACTACATTAGTTCTAGGGTCCACTGACATAATAGTTGTCTCGTGACAGCTCAACACATTCTCATTTTATATCCTCAGATGACCTTACAACTGTAGCCAGTGTATTTTTATTACAGTTTATTCTCCAAGCAAGACCATCCTGCAGCTGCACTTTTTCCCAGGCTCCTGCTGGTTTCACCTCTCTTGCATTTCCAAGTATTTATTTTGCTTACGACGAACCACAGCCTATCTAGGTTTTAACAGACTGGCAAGTCAACTGAATCAGCAGTGTGACTGTGAATGGGACCTATGGCTACATCTGTATTAGCAAATTAAGCACGTTCAGAACATTTGCTGGCACTGAGGTAAGCTGATGCAGAGCAGCCTGCATCCGTACTACTGAATTAGCTTCTCCTCCAGAACAGGGTGGCTGAATGCAAACTGCCTATGGAGAAGTATTCCTTCCATGTGCCGTTCCTGGGAATTGCTTGGCAGTGTGTTGGATGGGTTGTTTGTACCTTTGCCAAAAACATGCCAGGCATCATCCTAACAATTTCATAGTATAAATATTCAAGCTCCCATGCCTGGGAACGTTCCCTGGCCCTACTTAATTAACCGTACAAGATGAAACTTTTACATCCTTTTCTAAGAGCAGTTTGGTCATGGTCATCTCTGCTTCCAGTGTGTCAACTCACTGCTCACATGAGTTGGGCACAACCTATGAAATGAGCATATGACCTCTGCATCCCTAGCCTGTTCAGCCTAAAAAGAGAGTAAGTTCAGAATTTCCATTTAAATGAGTTCAGATTGTTTTGATCCAAACAGAGAAGCTGCAACTCATATAAGCCTCTAATCTGTAGGCTATATAGAACAGGATTTCTGGTAGAGAAACTGACCAAGGAAAACCAGGGCAAGGGAAGGAAGATAGGTGAGTCAAACTGGTCAGTTTGTTCAATTGTTCAGAGTGTTTTGACCCAAACAGAGAAGCTGCATCTCATATAAGCCTCTAATCTGTAGGCTGTATAGAACAGGATTTCTGGTAGGGAAACTTATCAAGGAAGACCAGGGCAAGCCAAGGAAGATATGTGAATAAAACTGGTCCTGCAGCTCTGAATTCTCAGTGGTCATCCTTTTTTTCCTCATGGAAGTGTACATTTCACGGGTTTTTCAGCCCTGTGGTTTCAGTATAAGGCCAACAGGTGCTGAATTGTTTCTGCAATGTATTCTACATCCTAATTTCTCTTTGGTCTCAATCAGAAGTCTTATCATCTGCTGAGAAGCTGTTTGGATTTGTTATTCTCTAACCTAAGCCAGATTTCCTTCCTTGTACTCCTTCCTTCCTTGCACTCTGTCCTTCCTTGTCCTGCTCCCCACAATACAAATAGAGAAGTAATCCTCACACTCCTTTTAAAAGCCACAGTCCAGAGAAGCACCTAACCACATGCTAATCTCCACTGAAGAGACTACTCATGTGCTTGAAGTTATGCAAGTACTTAAGTGCTTTTGTAGATCAAAGTCTGGATTTACTGATGTGTATCTGAAGATCAGAGGCTGATCCATTACTCCAGAACATGTTGGAAAGAGGTTTTACATTTGCTCCTTTTTCTCTGTTCGCGTTCTTCTGAGACAGTGGTACTGAAGGAAACTATTTTCTCACTATCAGTGTTCTCGACTGGAAAGCAGAAATCCTATTTTAGTAGTACATTATTCTGTTTCAAAAGGGAGGGAAGAGAAGGATGGGAAGTGTTTATGAACCTCACACACTTTGGATTACGGTATAAGGCTACTTGTATCAAGGCTTGCTTTGTTACAGCAGTTAAAGGGACCTGCTAGGAATTAGAATGGAGTAGGCTCATGGCATTGCAATACCTGTGCATGCATGAGTGCTTCCACACTTCCAGGCATCTTTTCCCAAATCCTCCCTTCTCAGTAGCAAAAACACCTCCTGAAGTTCATTAAACGAACCTCAGTTCAAGGAAGATTATTCTTAAGTTGCCTCCATAGCTTCCTGTTTATTTTATTCACATTTTAGAAGTATAGTTGCTTTAAATACTGGGTCAACTTATATGTTTTTCTCCAAAACTGAAGTTACTTAAAAAGAAAACTTAACTACAAAGAATTATTTCACAATCACTCAAGCCCACATCTTTCCTGTCTTCTGTAAGCAGCAGAGAGATGTAGACCTGACTAATCTGCGAGAGAGGTGAAAGCAAGAGAACCTGCTTTATTAGAGCCTCTTACCCAGACACTCTGGGAACTCTTCAATGAATTAACCACTAGACCAAAATTTTCCACAATCCTTGGAGCCAGAGTGGAACTTTCTTGTAAATCTTCTGACTTTCCTGTTGGGAATCCACTGGGGAATCAATAGGGATGTAGCTCTGGTTGTAGAAGAATGTCCCTGTCTACTCAGGAGGTGACATTTGTCTCAGACCAAGATGCCTTCTCTAGATGCATGCTGGTGGTTCAGTGTCTTAAAGAGGGCTTCAGAGTACTAAGCTGCAAGTGATCTATCAATCTTCCTCTTCCTGGCCCTCTTCCTCCAGTGGCCAATTTTGTTTTGTATGCAAAAGCTCATGGCAGTCTACTGGGAACACAGCAATGTCATTCATTTAAAGCTGAGGAAAGTCGATGCATCTCAGGATGTCTTTGTCCTGCTTCTTTGCTCTTGGTAAGAGTGGCCTCTGTCCTCTAGATCTGTTCTTGCCTTTAGCTTGTGAGGTCTTCTTAACACAGCAACTACCATTTATCAGACTGTTGCTTCCCTCTGTGCTTGCAGAAGTGTTTGATTTGAGAAGAGTATAGCTCTGCCTACACTGGGATCTAAGCACAATCAGACAGGACTGCCAGGGTTTCATCCCCCAGCCACCCATGCTGTTTCTCTTCTGGTGAGGTCTTAGCCAGCACAGAACTGGGCAGGCAGGCAGCACATATGCTCTTGATCCTTGGAGGGACCTTGCTTGCTTGTGGAAAACAACAGCTTGGACAGTATGATGAAATCATCCCTTAAAGCTTGCAAGATCTTCAGTGAGTGGAGAAAAAGAATTTAGATCAAGATACGTGATGTATAATGATGCAACTCAGCCTATGAGACAAAATGCTTAACAAAATGGAGGCCAAAGGAGCCCCAAGGAAGAAAGCTCAAGGAGAATCAATTAGCACTTTACAGTCATCAAAACCAAACATGCACAACCATGGCTGTTCATCACAGCTGAATCTATTCTCACACAAGCAAATGCATGGGTGGTGAAAGTAAATAGCTACATTACCCTAAGTGCCTTGTAATCATCCTTAATTATGAAGAACAACTATTATTACTGTTATGATTACTATTAGTCCTGTTAGACATAACACTGGCTTCAGAAGGATCTGAATCAGGCTTTAAAGTATCCCAGGCTAATATGGACCTGGCCTATAATTTCCATGGGTATTTTCTGATGCTTTAGTTGTGCCTTGCCATAGTAAAATCTTACTGTTCCAGTGGGAGGTATTTCATTTCTCAATTTCAAATTCTGCTTTGGCTCAGTCACTAGCAGAATTTTATAGTGTCTTAGTTTGCTTTTTCATTTCCATGGTGTTTGCAACAGTCTGCATGTAAGACCCTGACAGACAGATACAGTTTCTATGAGACTGAAGATCTCTGCCCAACACCACTATGGTAATGCTTTGTGAGCACAGCACCTATGGGAGTTTCATGTTGTCAGGGCTTCTTCTAACAGGCACATGTTGTGCCAACCTATAATGCACAGTCTCTGCTGCAACACTCAACCAAGGCAGAGAAGAAAATCTAATCCAACTTGCAGAACAATTAGTCAAAGACTCCATAGAGCAGACACTTTGAGCAGAGAGAACAACAAACCAGAACTCTGCTGCAAACCAAATTCCTGATGTTTTATTTCACTCTCTCCCTTTCTTTTTCATCACTACCCATGGCTTAACAGAGTAAATCTGGTCAGGTTGTTCCTTTCCTTCTGCAGAATGATTGGATTCATCCCTCAGTTCAAGGAAGATTGTTCTTAAGTTGCCTCCATAGCTTCCTGTTTATTTTATTCACATTTTAGAAGTGTGATCTGCTCTAGGTGACCCTGTTCTGGCAGGAGGGTTGGACTAGAGGTCCCTTCCAATCCCTAATATTCTGCGATTCTGTGACAGACTTCACCAAAAGGCATTAAACATCTTCCTGTTATGGACTGGGAGCATCTTACATGCCCTAGGTCCAGTTTTCTGTGTATACAACTGCCTGAAGGCAATTCAGATTGCACCTCCACTGCACCTGCAAAAGGAATTTCAGGAGTTAAAACTCAGGCTCTCACTTACTATGCAAAATCTGTGATTACAATGCAAGTTGCTGTCGCCATGAGAGCATAGTCCAACTGCTTCATAATGGGAATTCTATGTCATAGAGTGTTTTACTGGGAAAGTAAGCACTTTAATAAGAAAAGGATTGATTTTGCAACTGCCTCAAGATTCTAATGATTGAAAATAATGTATTGATTTTTTTCCCCTTTTTTTTTTTTGTTTTTAAATTAAAGCCATCTTTCTATTCATAATGGAAGGTCCTGCCCTTCTGGAGATTTATCACCATAGGGCTTGAGTGAAGCTTGCAATTTCCCTCTTACCCAGTGAATATAGGGGAAGGAACAGACTATTAAGATGGATGGCTTTTTTATTTTATTTATTTAAACCAGGTTAATGGTAGCTTTTATGTAGATAGAGAAGTGTGGGAGAGAAAGTCTTGGGAATTAGGCAGGAATAGATACACCAAAGGAAATCGAAGTTTAGACTTTCTAACTTGCTGTACTCTGGGTAGAAGGGAACTCAGAAGCAGTACCTCAGGATTGAGACTGCCTACCCACAGCTGTAAATGCCTGGTTAGAAAAGTAAGACTCAAGGCATAAATCTGAAACCTGTCATGCCATGCTTCTGACCTGGTTGTGCATTTGAAAGCACAGGAAAGAAGGCAGAGCACTGGAATGTAGATGTCTTGTCTTGTTACAAATGTAGATTTGATCCCTCCAAGGTAAATTTGCCAAGTGACACTGGTTTTAGGGGGTTCTCCTGAATAATAGGTGCACGTGTGCAGAGGCTTGAGTCTTCTAAAGCAAATTGCCCAGCTGTCATGATGTTTCCTTAGTCAGAACAATCTGTAAATGGACAGTATCCTGTCCAACTCTTCATCATTCTTGCTGATGCACAGCACAGCTTGCTTTTAACCCAGCATCTTGTTGTTGTTGTTATTATTATTCCATTTCTTATTGTTTGCTTTATTAACGGTTAGGACCTACTGCCTAGCAACAAGTGGCTTTAATTACATAAAAAAAACTAAAGAGATTCTCATCCCTAACAAGTGGTGGTACTAAAATCATCACTAACCTGTCACCAACTGATGATGAAAGGAAAGGACAGAATAATAATCTGCCTAAAGCAACGGAGCAGCAAAAGCCACATGCATGACGTACAATGGAGGAGCTCCATTCCTCCCCTCAAACGTTATCACACTGAATCTAGGAGGCAGGAGACAAACTATGGGAAGATGAATCTGTCTTTCTGGCTCAGCAACAGTGGTTTCAAGTTTGCCAGTCTATTGGTGTTACAAGGATGTTTTTCATTTACCCTTCATGCTGGCACAACTACCTAAAGCTATGTTGTGTCTGACACCTGGTATAATCTGGAGGACAAGCACACTCTGCCCAACGCTAAAAGCACCTAGCCTGGAACCTTCCTGAGCAGAGAGCATGAGCCAGATTTTCCCAGCAGTGCAGGGTAGGCCACTGAGGTAGGGGATGAATAAAAGCCAGTCACTGGACAGCAGCGGAGGTGCAGCCTCAGGGTACCTTGCTGTTGTTTCTTTCCCAGTGATATTCACAACCACTGTGCCAACAACCCACACAAGGCTCCTATTTGCATTTTTGCCTATCTATAATGTACAGGCTCGATGCAGTGTTCACTAAAGCCCACAGAAAGCTTTCTTTTGTTTTCAGCAGGGTTTGGCTTTCGCAGCACTTGAGTTGTGAAGCCCACACTGTGCGAGCCATGTGCAGGATGCCTTACCTAGCTCCCGGTCTGCTCCCAACCTCCCTCTTCCCCTGGGAAAATGTTCCCTCCCTGTCATGTGATGGTGATGAGAAGAGGGCAGCCAGATGCAGGCAGGATTGCTGCAGAGGAAGATGTGCATTCCTGGCTTCCCACATTTTCAGGGATGTCTGCTTCCTACCTGTGTTCTTCTACTGTGCTACGTGAGCGAAGTCGGTCACGTAAGCATGTGCCTGTTAAAGCCATGCATGTAGCAGCAAGCCCACAGGAGCCCAGTGAATAGCCTCTGCTCCACAGAACAAGGTATGTTCCCCTCCCTGCTGGAAGAGTTGGGTCCCACACGATCACAGCCATAATATCATGTACCCAGACCACAGAGGCAGCGTGCTGGGCCAGTCTGCGGTCAGAGGGAACGAGGTGTGCAGCTTTTGCTACTCCTGCTCTAACTGACTTTCCACTCTTTCATAATGTAAAACTCTCCCTGGGTTCCAGCCCAAGCCTTTCAGGAGGCAAAACCACTTGCTGAACGTCATGAAGAAAGCAAGTTGCTATGCTAAAATGCTGGCAGGAGTTCAAACCCAGCAGAAAGTTTAGAGCAGTATGAAAACACAGCAGAGAAGAGTCCTGTGAGCAGCACTTTTCGTCCGCTGCGAGCAGCCAGCGTGCATTCGGGCAATTTTTTTCCTATTATACAACAAAATGTTTTTGAAGTAAAAGAGAAGGAAAGTGAAAGGGAGTTCTCTTAAAGGAAGACCACCTGGTATGAACATAGCCACGGTTGTTAGCTTTGGCAGTAATTAAGAGGGGGCAGTTATTCAGCAGCCTCGGCTTGTTGGCAGTCCGCGCTCAGCGCCGCTTGCTCTGGTATTCATCATCGCTGACCAAGGACACGCAGCAGGAAAATTGAGGGTTTGAATGGATTTGTAAAGGGCTGACCTGCTTTGCTGTCTCTGGGGTGACTCCTTTTAACAAAGATACACTGAGTCTGCTTAACCCTGCAAAGTGCCGTTTACAGATACCTCCAGCAAATTAGGGGTATTAGCCTGGTTAAATTAATTACAGCAATGTTAGCATGCACAGACTGCTTCTGGAGCTTGGCTAGCTCAGAGCGAGCTCCTCAGCTTTATGCAGCTCAGACATACTTTTGCAGGGCTGCGTGGGACTTCGTCACTGTCACACACTGAGCATTTCTTCTGTCTTCCAGTGCTAACACTTGCTGTCTTGTGCCAACACTAGCTAGGCCCTCTATAAAAACACTCAGTTGCACATTTTGTAGCTCCTGTAAGCCATGTTCTTGGCTTAGTCTCCAGGGGCTGCAATCTTCCCCGTCTCTCTCCTAACGTGTCAACCTCCTGTTGGTTTTTAGTTCTCCAATTGCCTGCAATGCCTCCTTCATGCCAGGAGTTCATAAAGATTCAACTTCCTTCCTCTTTATGCTGTTTTCTCTCTCTATTAGGGAACTCATAAGCTCCCAATTCATGCATTCCTCTGGCCTTGTCCATCCACCCTTAGTGCAGTTTTGACTACATTGGTCTCAGTTATCTCTCTCACACCCTTTCTTCCTCCATATCGGAGTTTCCATTTGATCCTGCTTCTCACTCCTCTTCTTCTGTTCCCTAACGTAGTTTCCTTCATGTTTTAGACCATCCCTAACATAGTTTCTTTCATGGTTTAGGGCAAAGAAGATCCAAATCAAGCCTTGAACTTCAGGCCAGGTTAGCAGTTATCACAAAAGGGAGCATTTATTTGGCCTTTAATTGCTGAGTGGATTAATTTTTGCAAACGAGCTTTCTCTTTTAAGCAGGAGTGTGCTGCTAGCCAGAGAGAACGTAGCCACTTCCAGAGGGTCTGCCAAGCAACTTATTCCTGAGCACAGCAGCCACCCAGACGCTGAATAAGGATATTCTTGGATGTGCAGCCATAGGTTTTGCACACCCAGCAAGTACAAATTCCTTTCTGCAGCTCATCTTCTTTTGCTGTAATTGTCAAAAGGACCCTTAATTCCCTCTTCTCATGTGGAGTACCTTGGAGGCAGGTCTTAAGGTTTTAGTGATGTTTTAATGCGAACAAGATAACCAGCCCATGTAATGGGCAGTTTTCCTGACACAGTCTCTTCTTAAAAGTACTATCTGAGTTTAATGGGTTGAAACCCACAAGTATAATTAACCAAAGGCTTAAGATACTACTCTCTGAACTTAATTGAATTTAATTTACACTTTGAACAAATACATTTACACCTTGAGCAAGTGCATCTACCTGTTGGAGCAACTGTTTGTCTTTCTTTTAAAGTATTCATCCCTTATCTTCTGGGCTTTAGTGAGGCAAAAGTGCACTCATTAGGCTTTGTGGGTCTAGGACATCTGACTTGACTTAGTTTGAAAACTGAATGTGTGAATCCCTGAATGTATCATAAAAGGACTTAAGTTCTTCTAATGGGAAAAAAAAAAAAAAAAAAGAAGTGTTACCATCATTTAAAATGTATGTGCTTAAGCTTTAAAGGAATGCTGTGTACTGTTAGCACAGCAACCTGCAAGTCTACCAGAATAAAGAACTTACAGTAACTGAGCTGTGGACTGTGTAGGGGATTTTTAATTTTATTTATTAAATTTTATTTATTTCAGACTCATTCCTAATCTTATTGCTACAGAAGACTCTGTTGTTGCTTTAATCTATGTTCATTTTACTGCTCTGCTATGGGACTCTGCTGAGCAAGTCTGTAAACAGTAACTGTTGATGACACAGGACAACCTGTTTTCCTGTGACATCCCCTAATATACAGCTATTGCAGTTAGTTGAGAACATCATGCTTTACAGATCTGAGCATCTTGGGCAGCAGTTCTCCTTTGCCAAGCAGAAGTCATGAAACCAAAGGCAGAAAGCAGTGTGAGGATATTCGGCACCTCGCTGTCTGCGGCGCTCATCTTCAGAGCCCATTAAGGTACATAAAGGCCCCAGCTGTTCTGCTCTGCACTTGGAAAGAGAATTCAGCATCAGCTGGGGACTTTCTCTGAAGCAACAAGAAGCCTGCCATTCATCAGAATATGAAGGGTTGGTGAGATGTAAATGGCAATCTCCTGCAGTAGTGCTAACTCGTGCTGCGCGTCTCCACACGGCATGTGTTGTAACTGCTGTTGTCTCTCACCACACTAACCATTAGCATCCGCACAGACAAAAGCACTTACTGGAATGTGACAGTTCTTTCCAAGTAGGTGTGCCAGGGAAAAGGCCTGCTTCACTCTGTGGGGTCAGCCATGGCACTGACCCTTTGGGCAGCCACTTTTGGACCTTCCTGGAGCTGTTCTTCCGCAAGTGCTGATCTTGCTGCCACCTTTTGCTGTCATGGTGTTGCAGAGCGGAATTTGCCCTGTGAGACCCTCCTTAGGGCTCTAAGTCTTTCTCCCTCTGCTCCTCCTCAGGGTTGTAAGTCTTCCTCCCTCTGCTCCATTTCAAACCCAGGAACACGTTTGCAAGTTTTTCCAGGCTCCCCAGCCCTGCTGACATGGAAGGCAAGCAACCTGACCCAGTGCATTCAGTCACAAACACACACGGTGCCCCAGGATGCTGAGGAGAGTTATTTAGGTGCAAGGAGGGAGGACAGAGCCCTCGCACCTTCTTTTCTCTCACACCCACACACCTGTTCATGTACACAGGGATGAAGCTCTGATCCCATGCCTGTGGCTACACAGCTTCCTCTTGAATCATACCACCCACAAATTAAGCAAGCTTTAAAAGTTAGCATTAAGAAAAACAGAAGTAGATTTTCCTGTTGGTAAATAAATCTGCCAAAGCAAACCCATCTCTTCCAACACGAAACCTTGACAAGCATTGAGATGCCCTAATTTGAACAAGGAGGGGTTTGCAGAGAACAGAAAGCTGACTTTTCACTCAGAGATAAGGCTTTATAACCTCTCTGCCTGCAAGCCCACGGGGATTATTTAGAGAACCACAAACCAAAACAGAATGTCTCTATATATTTAAATGAATTTAAATGAACTTGCTCCAGATGAAACTTTCAATTCAGTTCTTTAACTGAGTTCCTAAAGGGTGAGTTTCACTACCAAAGAAACTTATTAAAGAATAATGAAGACTGTCAAAAACCATATGCTTAAAAGCTGGTAAATAACAAAGCAAGGCTTTTAGCCATCTCGACTGGACAAGGTGAGGTCAGAAAGAAACAACAACACATCCAGCACCATGGCAATGAGCTTTTCATGCTTCTTTTCTCCAGCAATTGCTTTTTTTTTTTTTAATCAGAAAGAAGTCTTGCTTTTCTTTGATCATACATTTCCTTCTGTTAATCACCTTCTTTACCCTGACCTTCTAATCTAGAAATTCTCTTTTATACAGTATTTTCACTAGAAGTGGTATGCTTCTTTTGTTTTGGTTTTTGTTGTGTTTTGTTGTTTACAACTGAAGTTGTGTTTATGTCACTTGTAAGCACAGACAACAGAATGAAACAGTAACATCTACCTCTGCATTCAGCCTTGATGAGGCTGCAGCTCAAAGACTGGGCTCAGTGTTGGGCTCCTCTCTACAAGAAGGACATTGAGATGCTGGAGCATGTTCAAAGAAGGACAATGAAGCTGCAGCCTCTTGCAAGTCTTGTAAGAAGTAGCTGAGGGAACTGGAGTTGTTTAGCCTGGAGAAAAAGAGGCTGAGGGGAAACATCACTCTCTACAGTTACCTGTAGTGAGATGGGAGTCAGACTGTTCTCCCAAGTAACAAGCAATAGAACAAGAGGGAAGGGCCTCAAATTGTTCAAGGAGAAGCTTAGGTTGGATATTAGGAGATAGATATTCACTGGAACAGGCTGCCCAGGGAAGTTATGGAGTCACCAGCCCTGAAGGCATTTATTATATTAGGTATATTAAGGTATATTAGATGTGGTGCTGAGGGACATGATTTAGTGGTGGACTGCCAATGCTAGATTAAGGGTTGAATTTGATGATCTTTAAAGGTCTCTTTCAACCAAAATGGTTTGATGATTCTACATTCTAAGCCAGCAGTGCAATGCTTTTGCAAATGGCTGATGTGGGACGGATCCAGGGGCTGTTATTTTCTAGACATTTCATTTAAGCAGAAGCAGTTAATAAGTCAGATACTATGTCAAGTTAAATAATTTCCCCCTGTTTATTTTCCCTTCATTAATAGCCATATTGTAATTGCACACAATGCCCTAAGCGAAACTGGATTCGCTGGCACTGGTTTACAGCTGTAGAACATGTTCTGATGGGGATAGCTGTTGAAGAAAAATCACTTTAAAAGTGCATGCAGGCATAAGGAGCTGATCAACTGACATCCAGTCTTTGCTGTGTGGGAATGAAGTAATTGTTAATTATTTTTCTTCTGTCATTCCTGTTCATTCCTTAGCATATTCTCTTGTCTCCCTTGTAAGTAGGCAAATGATCAATGGTGATCAGGTGCTGTTTCATCTTAAATACTGTTTGACAGCTTCAGGGCTCACAGAAATCTCACAGAAACATGTTCAGAAACTTATGATGACAAGAGCAGAGGCTTGGGGTACTGTGCTCAGTCATGTAAGAACGCATCTGAAATTGAACTTAGAAGCCAGCAGTGTCTGAACATTCAACAGTGCCTACATTGCACTTCTTAAAATAAAGCAAATGGTTCTCCAGTGTAACCTGGGTGAGCACACAGGAGGCAATTCATAGAATTCCTAAGGCTGGAAGGTGTGCTGGTTTGAGGTTAATTGGAATATTTTGATGGAAAAAAAAATGAGATTATAGGCTGTGAAAAGCAAACACTGGTGATGTCTGCTTCACTCATAGGCTTACTGAGATGGATAAAGACAAGGACACAAACACAGATGAGAGTCTCTCTCTGTTGAGTCTGTGTGTCGTCTCCCTGGGCTTTTGCTGCTGTGTAACCCAACCAATCATTTTGCTTGTAGACCCCTTGCCCATCCTCCAAACTCATCTTGCATGTAAGGCAGAGCCTGGGATAAGGCAGAGGGGTGGAAAGAAGGTGGAAGTGTGGTTGAGAGTCCCTCCTGACATCCACAATCTGCCTGGGCAGCCTATTCCAGAGTCTTCTCACGCTCATACTAAGAAGGCCATGGTTTAATGGCTCTGGTGTTCTTGGGTTGACAATGGGACTCAAGGATCCTAGAGGTCTTTTGCAACTGAAACAATTCCATGATCCTATGATTCTGTAAGTAGGGAGGAAGGGAGGGACACACATGCCCAAAACATCTGCTTCAGCACTTAGAAAAGGGTCTCACTTGTACCATCATTTTCAAACAAGGGTTTCTACATTTTACTGTACCTAGTTATGCCTTCCTGCAAACTTAAGTCCTAGAAGCACTTGTGAAGCATCACGAGTAACACTGACAAGCAAATGCAGGGATCTGTAGTATCTGCTTAGTCCATACCATTTGAAAGTCAAACTGTGCTTGTGAAGCAGGGCACTCACCACTATACTTTAATCCCCCTTTTTGATAATCTGTTGGTAACTACCTTGCCTGCCCTAATCTTATTTGTCTCAAATTTTTGCACTGAAAAGCTAACAGATATTTATGCAAATGTTGTTTGTTTTAGCTAAAGATAATTACTATTTCTAATCGGATTTGTACATTTTATCACTGGCTGTGATTTGGAAATGAACCTGTGATGGGTTTTTGAGATCTTGACTATTCTTCATCTCAAATCAGAATAACAGGAAGTGTTCTGCAAAACAGAATCCCAAAACACTTGGGGAAGGAAGGATTTTTTTACTGTAATATTCTTTGATTAAATTTACTTAGGTAAATATAATAAATTTAGTCTCGTGGTATGGCAGATCATCATTTCCTAGCATGTTGTTTGAAAAATAGGCAAGGATGTGGTAACATTCGTGATACTCAACTTGTGAGACCCCACCTCAAATCCTGCATCCAGGTCTGGTGTCACCATCATAAGAAGGACACAGAGCTGTTGGGGTGAGTCTAGAGAAGGGCCACAAAGATGATCCAAGGGCTGCAACACCTTTACTATTGGGCAGCTTATTTCAGAGTCCCACCACCCTCACACTGAAACGAAGTAATTTCTTCCATTTTCATCTGCTGTACCATAAGTCTACACTGCTGTTGCTAACATTTCACACTTAATTGCAACCAGAGAAGTTCCTGAGGGGTTCATGCTAACCTGACAGGGAAGTTCTTACGTTGAATGGTGGTAACTATCAAATGTGTGCTTTGTCATTCACTTTGCTTACATCTCTGCATAAGTGGCTGGATGACCTTGCTGTTTTCAGTGTAATGTACAAGGTAAGACACCTGAGTGTCATGTTTATGAGACACTGTGATTCTAAAAAAATCAATAGAAGGGAAATTGCAGCTGGTAAAAGTATGAAGCAGGTGCAGGTAGACACTTCTGTTCAGCACAGTGGTGAGCAGCAGCCATTGAGTGAAGAAGAATCATAGAATGGTAAGGTTGGAAGGGACCTCAAAGGTTATCTAGTTCCAACCCCCTGCCATAGGCAGGAACACCTCTCACTAGTACAGGTCACTCGAGGACTCCTCCAACCTGATCTTGAACACCTCCAGGGAGGGAGCAGCCACAACCTCCCTGGGCAACCTGTGACAGTCTCTCACCACCCTCACTGCAAGCAACTTCCTCCTAACATCCACTTTCAATCTTGCCCCTTGTCCTGGCACTGCAAGACCTTGTCAATAGTCCCTCCCCAGCCTTCCTGCAGCCCCCTTCAGATCCTGGAAGGCTACTCTAAGGTCTCCTGGAAGCCTTCTCTTCTCCAGGCTGCACAGCCCCAACTCTCTTAGCCTGTCGTCATAGCAGAGCTGCTGCAGCCCTCTGAGCATTTTGATGGCCTCCTCTGGACCCACTCCAACACTTCGATGTCCTTCCCGTGTTGAGGGCTCAGAAACTGCACACAGGACTCCAGGTGGAGGATAACAAGAGCAGAGTAAGGGGGCAGAATCCCCTCCCTCTCCCTACTGGCCACGCTTCCCTCCAAGCCCTCCTGAAATCTCAGTCCAAATTGGAATGAAACATTACGTAATCCTGAAACTTTGAAGTGTTTTAGCACTTAGAGTTGCTGGCCAAGAGCAGGAGGCAGGCATGCCAACAGGCACGGGAGGGAGGCTGGGAGGAAGGCTATTACTGCAGTATTTACGACTGCAGCTAGACAGGAAAACATTTGCATGCGCAATTCTCACCTCGGTTTTGCAAACTCAGAGACAAATACCTTGATTCATTTCAAAGAGCAAGTCTGATGTGTCTGCACAGGCAATAGAAACCTTGGGATCAGAAAGACACAGGAACTAGAACGTGGCAAAAAGACCTCTCTGTATTAATTTGTTGTTTCTGCCCTCTTTTACTGCAGCGGCGTCGAACATTTTTCCTCTTCTGTCCCATGTTGCTCTTGGTTTGTGGCACTTGCCTGAAATGAGTTCCTAATTGGGACAAATGAACTGCATGTATTCACGGGGTCTGGGCAGTTGTTTTTGGCTTCCAGCTAAAAGCAGTGAACAAGCAGATTCTGGTGGCTGCTGACAGCTGTTTCGCATAGGCTTGTGTTATCAGGGCAAACACATGTAAACGATATGAATAAATAACAGGCAAATGTTTATAAATTGAGTGAGTTTAACTTTATCAGATTATCCCCAAGCTAGCTCCAGACCGAAAGCAGTGGCACTAAATCCTTCAGCAAGGATCACGGCGTAATGCTCCCTATTAACACAGGGAAAATATAGAATCATAGAATGGTGACGTTGAAAGGGATCTCAAAGATCATCCAGTCCCAACCCCCTGCCATAGGCAAGGACACCTCCCACTAGCACAGGTCACTCAAGGACTCCTCCAACCTGCCCTTGAACACCTCCAGGGAGGGAGCAGCCACAACCTCCCTCAGCAACCTCTGCCAGTGTCTCTCCATCCTCACTGGAAAGAACTTCCTCCTAACATCCAGTCTAAATCTCCCCTCTGCCAGTTCAAACCCATTGCCCCTTGTCCTGGCATTGCAATCCCTTGTCAATAGTCCTGTAGCCCCCTTCAGATCCTGGAAGGCTACTCTAAGGTCTCCTGGAAGCCTTCTCTTCTGCAGGCTGCAGAGCCCAAACTCTCTCAGCCTGTCCTGATAGCAGAGCTGCTGCAGACCTCTGAGCATCTTCGTGGCCTCCTCTGGACTTGCTCCAACAGTTCCATGTCCTTCCTGTGCTGGGGGTTCCAGAACTGCACACAGGACTCCAGGTGGGGTCTGAGGAGAGCATAGCAAAGGGGCAGAATCCCCTCCCTTGCCCTGTTGCCCACACTGCTCTTGCTGCAGCCCAGCACACAGTTGCTGTCTGGGCTGCAAAAACCCTTTCCACTCAATACCTATGGTGCAGGAATGTCTAGTTCAAGGCAAAGCCAGGGCAGCAAGCAGTGTGTGATAGCCATCCTGGGTATGTAACTCACAGCAGCAGTTCACCATCCCATTCTGCCAACAAGCTCCCCAAACCCAATCCATACAGAAGCACTTTTTTTTTTTCTTCTGGCCAAAAATACTTCTACGTTTGGCTTTCAGATGTTGACATCTACAGAACACTGTACATAGAATCATCTAACATGGACTATATGTCAGAGCAGGTGTTAAACAGCAGCTGATTTTACATAGATGACAAGGGATTGGGAAATTTGAGACAGAATCCTTTATTCATTTTCCTTTTTTCCTTTTTCTTTTGTATTAGAAATCCAATGCAAACGAAAGATTCATCCACAGTAAGTGATCTTAGTCCCTTGTGTCCTAAACAAAAACCATTGCAAGAAGCAACCAAACACACTAAGAAAGCACTCAAGGCCTGAGATAAGCAGTCAAGACTGGGGAAGGACTACTGACAAGGTCTTGCAATGACAG
>VWZE01019355.1:0-43310 GCA_013396675.1 Eubucco bourcierii
GAATCAGCCTGAGCTATGACTCTGGTTCTTTACAAAGCCATGACACCTCAGTGTAGCACACGGATAGCCAAAGGGAGCTGGCAGGCTCTGGTAGACCTGATGTTTTCAACATCATGGGCACCTCCTTGAACATGTTCTGAGTGATATTTTTTCTTCTGATCCAGCTAATGGAAATTCCTTCTTCATATAGAGTGTGCTCTGGAACAAAAGTCTTTTCCTGACTCCTAAACTAGTCATCCTGGTGTCTCCAACTGTGTGAGTGAGGCACTGCAGCCAGGCACTTGAAGAGGACCTCAGTTCTGCTAGAAACACCTGGGCTGCTCTTTGTCACCACCTTTTGTCCCAGTATTTTGCAACTGCTACTTTTCTCATCAGCCTAATTCTCCATCCAGAGCTGCATCCCATTGCCCCCAGCGTGGTAATTCTACCACCTATGGACCAAGGCTGCAATGGAAGACACCTAGCCTGGCCAGCACCACTACCTACCAGGAGTGGCTGGATATGTCCTGATGTGCTCATCTGCTGTTGTGTGTCATGATGGAGGCTGGGACTTGAGAGTTTGGGGGTACTCACCCACTTTATGAAGAGAAACCAGAAGCTCTTGGACCTAATGTAGTGAGTGAAGAGAACAAGGGAAGGGAGAATTCTTCTTGACATCTTGGCCAGGCTGTTCTGCTGGGTCTTTGTTTAGAGCCTGTTTCTTTCCACTGATGAGAGAGATGCCAAAGGGGCCTGTGGTTACACCTCTCTGAGGGAACACAGCCAGCCCCAACCACTCCCCAGACTGAGACAGGGATTAACACAAGGCAGGACTTAACCCCAGTTTAACCCAAGCCACTCTATTTAGGAAGACCAAAGAGTTTGGCCAGGCAGGGCCAGATGGTCTCAAGGATGGATAATGGCACCACTCCTGAATTCTTTCCTGCTGTGGACAGCACTCATGTGTCTCACTTGTTCTCTACAGGCCACAGACCTTCACCCAGCTGACATCAATGGGAAAGCTGACCCTTACATTGCTATCAAGCTTGGGAAGACAGACATCAAAGATAAGGAGAACTACATCTCCAAGCAGCTGAACCCTGTCTTTGGAAAGTGAGTTGCCCCAGCCCTGCTACTTGCCCGCGCTTGGAACTGGCGAGCTGAACCTGAGCCAAGCTTGCCAGGCCCTTGGACCTGCACTCTGACTGTCCCACAGCTGCTGCTTTGGCTTGAGGGATGGGACTCATCACACAGAATTTTTCTTGTAGACAGTACAGGGTATCCTGCAGGGGATCAGCCTCTTCTCCCAAGGAACAAGTGATAACACACGAAGAAAATGCCTCAAATTGCACCTGAGGAGGTTTAGTTTGGATGTGAGGAACAATTTCTTTTCTGAAAGGGTTTTCCAAGCCTGGAACAGGATGCTCAAGGAACTGATGGAGTCAGCATTTCTGGAGGGGTTGAAAAGATAGGATGATGTGATCTTAGTGCTAGGTTAACCGTTGAACCTGATGGTCTTGAAAGTTTTCTTCCACCAAAACGATTCTGTGTTCCCCACTTCAGCCACCTATCCTTCTATGTCAGCTGTATGGTAGCTATAGTGAAAGGTGTTCAAGAGACACCCATATATGACCAAGATTAAGAAATACCTAGCACTTGGCCTGAACTGCAGTGAGAGTATGGCCTGGTCCTTCAGAAACACAGAAACTTTGTTTCAGAGCTATTTATGACATCCAGGTCAGAGAATCACCCTGTACCACCTCCTGCCTAAGGCTGCTGGATATGAACCATCCCATGAAGAGATATCATAGAATGGTTCAGGTTGGAAGGGACCTCAAGGATCATCTAGTTCCAACCCCCTGCCATAGGCAGGGACACCTCCCACTAAAACAGGTCGCTCAAGGCCTCATCCAGCCTAGCCTTGAACACCTCCAGGAAGGGAGCATCCACAACCTCCCTGTGCCATCTACCCTCACTGTGAAGAACTTCTTTGCAAGAAGATTTAGTTAAGACCTTCCCTTGAACGTCCTACAGAGACAAATTTAAGCCAGCCTAGAGCAGCCCCACCTCACCCATGGGTCTGTCTTGAGTAAGAGCCAGACCCTGCTGCAGCTTTTCTCTTTGCCCTGACCCAGGTCCTTTGACATCGAGGCCACCTTCCCCGTGGAGTCCATGCTGACAGTGGCAGTGTATGACTGGGACTTGGTGGGGACTGACGACCTCATTGGAGAGACCAAGATTGACCTGGAGAATCGCTACTACAGCAAGCACAGAGCCACTTGTGGTGTCTCACAAACCTACTCCATGTAAGAGCAAAACTTCTCTGCCCAGCCTTCTGCCTGGGCCCAACCCTGTCTCATCTTCCACACCAAGCCTGTGTCTCCTGCAAGCATCTCCCTTTATTGCCTGCTGATGTAGCCTCACACTTAGGATGGGTGTTATGACCAGCACAGCAGGGCAGCAGTGGAGTGGATTGGAAGGAGCTCATGGCACGAAGGAAAGGGCAGAGTGGTTCTGGGGAGTATGATGAGGCTAACCACAGCAGCAAGGCCAAAGGAGCAATGCTGAGCTTCAGGAGTCAACTGGGGTGTGCTGGGAATCTCAGGTCTGAGTCAGCACAGAGTAAAGGGGCTGAGGTGGAAAGGTGGTAGTGAGAAGGGGCTGCAGAGGGTCTAATCTACTCAGATCCTCCCACTGTGAATTCTGAGTCCTTCATAGCAGCAGCATTTATTTCATTGGCAGAGAGAGGCTGTTTCTACAGTGCCCCAAAAGGAGGTTGGAGTCAGGTGGTGGTTGATCTCTTCTCTCAAGGAACATGCAATAGGACAAGAGGAAATAGCCTCAAGTTGTGCCAGGGAAGGTTTAGATGGCACACGAGGAACAATTTCTTCCCCTGAAAGGGTTGTCAAGCCAGGGAACAGGCTGCCCAGGGCAATGGTGGATTCCCCATGCCTGGCAGGATTGAAAAGCTGTGTAGATGTGGTGCTGAGGGACATAGTCTAGCAGTGACCTGGCAGTGCTGGGTTAGAGGCTGGACTTGGTGATCTTAAGGTTCTTTTCCAACCTAAATGATTCTATGATTCTAAAATTATTTTCTCCTCCAATTCTTGCTGCTCCTTCACTGATCTTGCCCTCCTCCTGTTCACAGACACGGTTATAACACCTGGCGTGACCCCATGAAGCCTTCCCAAATCCTCTCCAAGCTGTGCAAAGAGGGCAAGGTGGATGGGCCACACTTTGGGCCAGGAGGAAGAGTGAAAGTAGCCAACAGGGTTTTTACCGGCCCCACGGAGATTGAGGATGAAAATGGTACCTCCACCATGGGATGAAGGTTGTGGAGGGGATCAGGGGTCTGGGGTGTCCCCTTATCATCCAGGATTGGAGATAGTTGTAGTGGCCCCCAGCACCCTAAAGCAGCACTCTCCATCCACCACCTAAAATGGCCTTTCCAGTATGTGACCAGTCAGAGTCTTTTAGGCTATGGATTGCTCTCAGAATCACCAATGTTTCCCCATGGCAAAGCTGCCTTTGAGAACTTCCTCCTGGGGGAGTACACCCAAGGAGCAATGAAGACAGCCCACTCTGGGCTTTCCAGGGCTCAGGAAGCCTTTCTCCATGCAACTGCATTCCCAGGCAATGGTCATGTCCCAATGCGCTCCTGTCCTCCAGAAAGATGAGGGCAGGCCAGGAGGGGTGCAGAAGTGGAAGAGAACAGCATCAAGGGATGTGGAGAGGTTCAGCCTGGGAAAATACCCACTGGTGGGTGGTATGGACCTTCTGTAAATGACCAGAAAGAGAGAAGTGAGGAAGCATGGGCTGAAGGGCAGAAGGAAATGGAGGAGAGTAGCGAGCAGGCAGGTTTGGTCCCTTGGGGCAGAGGCAGAGGCACAGGGTCGTTTGCCATCCCCGGTGAATCCCTGCCCAGCTCTCCAAGCTCAGCCCTTCTTTTGCCCACGCAGGTCAGAAGAAGCAGACAGATGAGCACCTGGCCCTGACCGCGCTGCGTCACTGGGAGGACATCCCACGGGCAGGCTGCAAGCTGGTTCCTGAGCACGTGGAGACGCGGCCCCTGCTCAACCCTGACAAGCCTGGCATCGAGCAGGTCCTCAGAGACCCACAGCAGCAGTGGGGGCAGGGGCTGCACAATCTAGGAGCGTGGAGTAGAGATCCCAGCTGGGCAGACCAGCTGGAACCCACCTCATCATGGGCAGTGGACGTGGGGGGGGCTTCCTGCAAAGAATGGCAATCGACAGCACTTCACGGCCACACGTCAGCCCCAGTAGACTAAATCTGCCTTGCCTGCCCTGCTCCAGCCTCCATCCTTGTCACACCCCCACATTTCTTGGTCCTCTGCCATAGCCTGTGCACCTTGGCACCACACAGTGCCATGAAATGCTTCTGCAGGGGGTGGAAAAGAACTGATGGTATGGGGGAGCCTTGCCCTGCTCCACATCTGGCAGGGTTTAGTGCTCCAGGCCCTGCCACGCATCTGACATGAGCAGAATGATGTTGAAGTGCAGGAGTAACTGAGGGCAACACTGCTTGGGTGGTGGGGAGTAAGGAGGGAGCAGGGGAGCTGACTTTACGTCTCCAACCTTGCAGGGTCGCCTGGAGATGTGGGTGGACATGTTCCCCATGGACATGCCAGCACCTGGCCCTGCCATTGATATTTCTCCCAGGAAACCAAAGAAGTAAGTAACTTCCCAGGAAAACTCAAGCCTGGGCATGGAGCCCAGCACTTCCCCTCTCTTGCTTCTGCTTCATGGCCCAGTTCAGCCTTGCCTGTGCTGGCATCTACGGAGATCCCAAGACTGGAGTCATCAAGAGATGTCCTCCTTTTTCAGAGATGCTCCTGAAGGGTGGTATCCCTCCCTGTTCCATTCCCTGCAGCTTCCAATCTCCCTGCAGCCCTGCAACCCAAATAATTCATGGGCTGGAACCCCTCTGCTGTGAGGACAGGCTGTGAGAGTTGGGATTGTTCAACCTGGAGAAGAGAAGTCTTCAGGAAAACCTTATTGGAGCCTTTCAGTACTTAAAGAATCCTGAAAGAGAGACAGGGACAGACATTATCAGGGCCTGTTGTTACAGGACAAGGGGTGATGGTTTTAAGCTAATAGAAGGGAGATTCAGGCTAGAGAGAAGGAAGAAATTCTTCACACTGAGGGTGGCGAGACCCTGGCCTGGACGGCCCAGAGAGATGCTAGATGCCCATCACTTGAACCACTCCAGGTAAAGCTGAACAGGGCTCTGGGCAATCTGATTTAGTTGCAGATGTCCCTGCTGACCCCAGGAGGATTGGATTGAAAGGTCCCTTTGTAGCCCAACCATTCTGTGACTCCATGATTTTATGATCTGAGCTCCTGTGGAGATCCCCTTCCTGTTCTTGCCCTCACGGTCCCTCAGAAATGAGCCCTGTGGGCAGATCCTTGTCATGTCAGTGCTGATCCTGGTTTCTGAAACTGTCACTCAGTTTCCTCCTGCTCCTTTCCCTTGTTCTGGTCCTCACCTCCTTGTCTCCCTTCCTCCTGCCAGATATGAGCTTAGAGTGATAGTGTGGAACACAGACGAGGTCATCCTGGAGGACGATGACTACTTCACGGGCGAGAAATCCAGTGACATTTTTGTCAGGGGGTAGGTACAGCATGGCATGCCAGTCCCACCTCTTCTGCTGCCTGCCTGGGGTCTGCTTTTGTTTGTTGGGGTCCCCAGGGTGGTTTCTTGAGCAGGCAGTGGAGGTTATGGCGATGTTGGTTGCACAGCACCAATGCTGACATTGTCTTCTGTGCTGCCTTTCTTGCCTCTCCATTTCTCTCTCTCTTGGCTTCATGACCACCTGGCCACCCAGCTTTGAGCTGCAGGTGGTCATCTGGAATACCAGTGTGGTGGTTTTGTCCTGGCAGGAGAGAATGTGTCTGACAGCCAAACCACTCAGTCCCATCTTCCCCTCTTCCCCTTTTTGACCTGGTCTTGATGCCCTCACTTGGCATTTCAGCCCTGCAACCTTCCATTCTAACATCTGAAGCCTTAGTTCCTATGTCCACTTTGCTCTCACCCAGCAGTAGGGGAAAGTCCCTTCCAAAACTCACCTGTATAGAAGTGACCCATGCCCCCAGAGCCCAATTCCTTAGAGGACCTCAAATCAATCCAAGAGCATTTCAGGTTGTGCAATGAGTGCCCACCAGCCAAACTGCTTATCAGCTCAGGTCTGCTCCCCTCTGCTCACACCTTGTGCTGCACCCAGAAAACTGGGTCTGTTTTGCTGTCCCAGGTCCCATCAGCCCAGTGGCTTTCCTGCAATGACTCTGAATCTGAGGTGTTCCAGCCCTTCCTCAGCAGTGTGGTGAGAGACCTTTGTGTTTTGAGGAGCTGAGCAGGGAATAGCAAGCAGGCTCAGAGTCCAAGAGAACCACTTTGCAGTGGGTGTCTGAGCACGGAGTTGTGCCCCTTCTGGCTGCAGCCCCTCAAGACAAACAGATCCACAAAGCCCTGAGAGCACACTGGAGCTTGGAGATGCTTTGGTACATCAGAGAAAGGGGCTGGATGCCACTTACAGTCTTTAAAACTAAGTTCATGGTCTTTAAAACCAAGCTCCAAACCCAGAGCCTTGGTGGTGCAGAAAATTCTCAATGTCTCTTATCCCCTGGGAATCCTGCTGACCAAAGACAGAAAACTAGGGCCACAAGCACATGAAATGTCAAGGGTGGCATCTCCCAGGGTGGCAGCACTGTGATCCCACTGCTGGCAGTGACATGGTGCCTACAGTGCCTGGCTGAACTGGGCACTTCAAGTCTCTTCACTGGAGGTTGGGTCAGCAGAGCCGATCCCCAGGCAGAGCCTGCCGCAGGCCCTGAATAGCTCTGATAGATGTGCCCTGACAGGGAGCCTGTGGTGACCAGCACAGCCTGAGCTGCCTCCACAAGGACAGCTGCCACCAGAGGAGGCCTAACTACCCCGTGGTGGAGTGAGAAGGACTCTGCAGCCTCCCCTGCACCACAGGTGTGGGCTGGGCAGATTCTTCCAGCATGCTCTGCTTCAGACTCCCCAGCAATGCTCCTTTCTCCTGTCCACCTCTTTAACATCTCCCTGCCCAGAGAAAGACCTCTGCCAACCCTCCTGCTCTCCTTGCTCTCAAAACCTCCCTCTTCCCTCTGGGGTTTTCCTACCTCCATGCCCTTTCTTCCCCTTGGTGATGCTGCTGCAGCCCCAGCCCAACTCTCACACTTTTTAGGTCTTTCCAGTCTCTCCTGGAGCCACCTTGGCTGCCTGGGTAGGATGGTCCTGTGCCCCTCCCCTCTCCTGTAACATGAGCCTCCCCTCTCCTCCGGGCTCCGCAGGTGGCTGAAGGGCCAGCAGGAGGACAAGCAAGACACAGATGTCCACTACCACTCACTGACTGGTGAAGGCAACTTCAACTGGCGCTACATCTTCCCCTTTGACTACCTGATGGCTGAGGAGAAGATTGTCATCTCCAAGAAGGAGTCCATGTTCTCCTGGGATGAGACAGAGTACAAGATCCCAGCTCGCCTCACGCTGCAGGTGTGGGATGCTGACCACTTCTCAGCTGATGATTTCCTCGGTGAGTGGAGAGTTCACTGAGCTGGGGCACGGGGGGCAGCCAGTAGGGAGGGAGCTCAGGGCTGGACAAGGGAGGAGTACTGTGGGATGAGACAAAGCCTATACAGGACCAGAACCTGAAAGTGCAGCTCTGCAAACCATCACATCCTCATGTCCACAACATCCTACAAACTCCCTGTAGATACTGCTGCTAAGAGCAGGCAGGATCAGTGCCCTTGTCTATGCTGATGATGATCAAAGGCTGTTTCTATAGCAAAGGCCTCAGCTTTTTGTTCCTGAACTGGCTCAGAGCTACTCTCTAGGGCAGGAGATGCTGGTCCAGCCCACCTCCTGCCACGTTTTGGGGTTGACAATATCTGTGCTCCCCTTTCTTCTGCCAGGGGCCATAGAGCTGGACCTGAACCACTTCCCCCGGGGAGCCAAGACATCCAAACAGTGCACCCTGGAGATGGTGACCAACGAAGCAGAGCTGCCCATGGTCTCTATCTTCAAGCAGAAGCGAGTGAAGGGCTGGTGGCCATTTGTGGCCAGAGATGAGAATGATGAGCTGGAGGTCACTGTAAGCACGGTCACTGGGGGAAAGGGAGAGGGACTGCAAGCCCCTGCACTTGTTTCTGTTCCCTCAGGTCTCACCTCTGTCCCCATGCCTTGTGGGGCTGAGGTGGGGAGCAGCACCTCCATCTCAGCACAGCTCTGCTCTCTGCAGGGGAAAGTCGAGGCTGAACTGCACCTTCTGACAGCAGAGGAGGCAGAGAAGTCTCCTGCCGGGCTGGCGCGCAATGAGCCTGATCCACTGGAGAAACCTAAGTGAGTAGAAAACCCCAAGCCTCAGCAGGCACTGGGGCTTCTAGGACATGCTGTGGGGTTGTCCCTGGGGAGAGAGCAAGAAAGTACCTGACAGTGCTGGTGGAGAAGTTCAGCATGAGCCAGCCCTTGTGGACAAAAGTGCCAACAGTCTCCTGGGCTGCATTTAGAAAAGTGTGGCCAGCAGGTCCAGGAAGGTTCTACTCCGGCTCTACTCAGCTCTAATGAGGCCACATCTGCAGCACTGGGTCCAGTTCTGGTATCCCCAGTTCAAGTGAGGCAGGGAACTACTGAAGAGAGCCCAGCAGAGGCTATGAAGATGCTGAGGGGACTGGAGCATCTCTGTGAGGAGAGACCTGGGCCTGGTTAGCCTGGAGAAGAGCAGACTGAGAGAGAATCTTCCAAATTCTGACCAACAGCTGAAGGGTGGAGGGTGAGAGGGTGGGGCCAGACTCTTCACCAGTGCCCAGTGACAGGACAAGGGGCAAGTGGCACAAGCTGGGCCACAGGATGTTCCATCTGAACATGAGAAAACACTTCTTCCCTGTGAGGGAAATTCCAGCTTTGGCTGTAATCTTCATGATCCCTCTTAAACCTGCATTATTCTGGCACACCTCATGCTGACTCCTCTTGTCCACCCTCCTGTGGTCCTCCTGGTGGGACTCTCTCACTCTGTGAAGGCTTGGCCAGGGAAGGAGATCCTGCCTCTCCTTCTGCTCACCATGTCCATGGTGGCACTGCCTGCCATGCCCTTCTCCATGGCCATGGCACTGATGGGTATTTGCTTCCCCTCCAGCCGCCCGGATACGTCCTTCATCTGGTTCCTGAACCCCCTCAAGTCCATCAAATACCTCATCTGCACGCGCTACAAGTGGCTCATCATCAAAATCGTGCTGGCCCTGTTGCTCCTCATCATGGTTGCCCTCTTCCTCTACAGCATGCCAGGCTACATGGTCAAGAAGCTGCTGGGAGCATGAGCCGTGGGAGCTTCCTCTACGTCCCCAGCCCCACGCCCTTCTACTCCCCTCTCAGAAGTTTCAGAGGACATCTGCTGCTGGACCTCCTCTTCTGTATTCTTTCTCTGTGGGTCCAGTTCATGGCTTTTAGTCCCAGAGAAATGGGTCTGGAGGATGGTGTCAATCCCACCCAGGCTGGGGGTCTCAAAGCCCTTTTCCCCCTGGGGCCATGGCCAGTGCCCTCACAGGGAGCTCAGCCCCAGGGGAAGGGGAGGGAGACCTGGGGCTGCATTGCCAGAGCTACAGAAGGCTCCTTGGAGGAACATTCAGAAAGAAGGATGAAGCAGGCATCTGGGACAGCTGGGGACAAACTAGCCCCAACAGTGTGGGATTGGCAACCAGTATCCGTCCCATCTACCAGCACTGCCCCTGCTCCATTCATAGCTCTGGAGTTCATTGTCCCTTGGTGCAGGGGCCCATCCCACCAGAGGTGCCCCAGCAGCCACAATGGGCAGGCCCTGCCTTTCCTCCCCATGGCTCTGCCAGGGTAGTGTCCATCAGTTCAAATATCTTCCTAATGTTAGCATCCCAGAGGTGGTGGTGGCTGAACAGAACATGCCTGGGGGCTCACTGGCACAGGCTGAACTCCCTGGGGCCTTCTCAAGTCTTGGCTAACTGCTTTTGGGTTGCTATGAACTGTGGCTGGAGTCTTTCTCAGCTCACTGCAACATGCAGCTGGTGAGAGGACACCTTCCTCAGCTTCAGCTGTGCAAGATCCTCGTTGGATAAGTGAGCTCTTGGGGACGCTGTTACGATGCTTCTGTTTGAATCAGTAAATAAAAAACAGTTTCACTTCTAGGTTCTCCACCAAGGTCTCACCAGAGTGAGGAGTCTGCTCACCACTGGCTGCTCTTCCAGACCAGCCCTTTCCTCCTTCCCTCCATCTGCCCCGCTGCCTCCACAGCCTCTTTTTGTGCTATCTCTTCCCAATTTCCACATCACAGAATCATAGAATTGTCAGGGCTGGAAGGGACACCTCGTGCTAGATCCAGCCTGGCCCTAAAGACCTTCAGGGACAGGGCTTCCACCACCTCCCTAGGTAGCCTGTTCCAGGGTCTCACCACCCTCATGGTGAAGAACCTCTTCCTAAGATCCAATCTGAATCTCCCCACTTCTAGTTTTGCTCCATTGACCCCAGTCCTATCACTACCTGACATCCTAAAAAGTCCCTCAGCAGCTTTCCTGTAGCCCACTTCAGATACTGGAAGGCCACAAAAAAACCCTTCTCTTCTCCAGACTGAACAGTCTGTCTCAATAGGAGAGGAGCTCCGGCCCTTGTCTCTCTGGTGCCTGCGGACCTTTCAACCCCTCTGTGCCAAAACAAAAACCAGCAGGAGGCCATCACATCTCTCAGTGTCAGAGAACCATAGAATCACAGAGTCATGTTGGTTGGAAGAGACCTTTGAGATTGAGTCCAACCATTAACCCAGCACTGCTGGGTCAACTACTAAACACTGCCCTCAGCACCACAGCCAACAGGGCTTTTAAACCCCTCCAGGGATGAGGACTCCACCACTACCCTGCTCAGTTTTTTCCAGGGTTTGACAACTCTTCTGGGTCGGAAACTATTCCTCATGTCCAGCTTAAGCCTCATCTGGTACCACTTAAAAGTCATTTCCTATTGTCCTGGTGGGTTCCTTGGGAGAAGAGACCAAGCTTCACCTCACTCCAACCTCCTCTTAGGAAGTTGTAGAGTGAGCTTGCTTTCTGCCTCCCACAGAGCTGCAAATACCTGGGCATGAGATGGGACCAAGCTCCACCTCCCCTGCCCTGTAAACTGCTTTCCCACAGCAGGATTGCCTTAGCCTTCTTGCAGCTCCAGGTCTTACCAACACTTGGCCTCGCCGTCCTGAGCAGCAAGCCCAAAGGGGGACCAAGGTGCCATATGGCTGGGTCCTGCAGCACCCAGATTTTGGGTGCCCTGGGAGGGGTTAGCTGTTTGCAGAGGACCCTTGCAGAATGCAAGGCCCTCCCTTGTTTTTTTGGACTATGATGCCCACTCATGGAAGGTGAGCAGAGGGATGAGTGAGGAGCTTCTGCGTGGGACTATGTCCTTCCCCGCAGCATCAGGACACCCCTGAAGGGGGAACAGAGGGGAGGATGGCTGGATAAATATGAGTGGCAAGCAGCTGCGGTGCTCACAGCAGGTGCAGCTCTTCCCCCTCTTCCCCTCAGCTGAGTGGTGACCTCGGCAGGCACACGGTGTGCTGCCCAGTGCCCATTGTTATGGGCAATCCCTTAAGTCTATTACACCTACCACAACAATCCTCTTAGGTGCTGTCGAGACAGCTGCCGAAGGGCGAGGCAGCGTTTAGAGACACCTTGGCTTTAGCACAGAGGAAAAGTGCCTGGCACAGGACATAGGTGGAGGCTGCAGGGCTCTTGGAGTCTCCTCAAGGTCTTGCCACCAGCCTTCGGCCTTCTCCACTGCTCCCAGGAGAGCTTCAGCCACAGAGGCTCCATCTCTGCCTTCACCTCATGCCCCAGACGCTGTCCTGAGGGTCTCCTGTCTGTTGCCACGCCGGCTGCTCAGCCACGTCCTGCAGTGGCAGGCCAAAGAGGGCTTGGCCAAACCCCAGGGTTTCAGACCCTCTGCAGCAGCTCAGGTAGGTCTGCAGTGGGACAGAGGCCATATCTGCTGCAATGTCCCATGTCAGGGAAGCCAGCCATGCCCTAGGGAGCTACAGCTGCAAAATAACCCCTGCCCCTGGGAAGGAAACTGCCTCCTGGGGCTGCTTCATACCCACGGCTGCACAGTGGGGAGAGCATGGTCCCTGCACCTGCAGCACCAACCAGCCCACACCTTTATTTACAATCACAGAATGGTTCAGGTTGCAAAAGACCTCTAAGGTCATCAAGCCCAACCCTTAACCCAGCACTGCCAGGTCACCACTAAACCACATCCCTCAGCACCACACCTACACAGCTTTTGAATCCCTCCAGGAACGGGGACTCCACCACTGCCCTGGGTAGCCTCTTCCAGACCTTATGATAAACTTTTTGAGGAAGAAACTGTTCCTTACATCCAGCTTAAACCTCAACTGGCACAACCTGAGGGTGTTTCCTCTTGTCCTATTGCTCGTTCCTTGAGAGAACAGACTGACCCCCACCTCCTTTCAGTGAGAGAGCAAGAAGGTATCACAGTATCACAGTATCATCAGGGTTGGAAGAGACCTCAAAGACCATCAAGTCCAACCCATCACCACCTGAGCCCTCTTTACCCCAGGCTCAACAACCCCAGTTCCCTCAGCTGCTTTCACAAGACTTGTGCTCTAGACCCTTCACCAGCTTTGCTGTCCTTCTCTGGGCATGTTCCAACACCTCAATGCCCTTCTTGGAGCGAGTGGCTCAAAACTGAACTCGGGATGCGAGGTGCAGCCTCCCCAGGGCAAAATACAGGA
Organism: Eubucco bourcierii; assembly: GCA_013396675.1. Taxonomy (NCBI): domain Eukaryota; kingdom Metazoa; phylum Chordata; class Aves; order Piciformes; family Ramphastidae; genus Eubucco; species Eubucco bourcierii. The sequence goes on from VWZE01019355.1 coordinate 12,776, forward strand.
GGCTGATCCCTGCCCTAGTCCTGCTGGCCACACTATGGCTGACACCGCACCAGCTGTAACCCACAGCCTCTCAGTACTGCTGACCCCTGCCACCCACCTCACTGCCAAGAACAGCCAGCAAGAAACTGTTTCTCTGCACACTGCCCTCAGGTCCACACCCTGCTTCAGGGCAGCTGCTTCTTCACCACCACATGTGCCACCACTGCCCCAACCTGTTACAGAAACATAGAATCACAGAAACATTCCAGCTGGAAAAGTCCCTCAGGATCACCAACGCCAAACAACAACTCTACAAGGTTCACCCTAAATCATATGCCCAAGCACCACATCCAAATGACTTTTAAACACATCCAGGGTTGGTGACTCCACCACCTCCCTGGGCAGCACATTCCAATGCCTGAACACTCTTTCCATGGAAAGATTTTTCCTAATGTCCAGTCTAAACCTACCCTGGTGCAGCTTGAGGCCATTCTCTCTTGTTCTGTCACTAATAACCTCTGGGAAGAGACCAGCACCAACCTCTCCACAGTGTCCTGTCAGGGAGCTGTAGATAGTGAGGAGGTCTCACCTCAGCCTCCTCTTTTTCAAGGTAACCATTCCCAGCTCCTTCAGTCACTCCTTCAGTCATTCATTCTCCAGGCCCTTCCCCAGCTTCCTTGCCCTCCTCAGCACTCACTCCAGCACCTCCACATCCCTCTTGTAATGAAGTGCCCAAAACTGAACACAATACTTGAGGTGTGGCCTCACCAGAGCTGAGTACAAGAGGACAATTACCTCCCTACTCCTGCTGGGCTGTGAGCTCCGCAGGAAGGCAAAAACCAAGACAAACACCATTAAAAGGCTTGGAAAATTTTATTCTTCACTGAACTTTAATAGTTTGGTTTCAACACAGGAAAAAAAAAAAAAAACAAAAACAAAAAACCAAAACACATTTCAGTAACATCATTTAATAGCCTGGAACTCAAACCTACTGTAGTACCAAAACTCCCAGCAACAGGGTTCCAGGGATGTGATCCCTGGTATCGTGGCAGTGCTGGGACAGCTGCTCACAGCCAAGCTGCTTCATCTGATCCTTGTTAGGGGCAACTTCATGCAGGGGGTCTAAGCTCACTCAGCTCCAGGGAGGAGCCCAGCAGAGCACCCTGAAGCCCAGGAAAGCCAGGATCCTGCTGACAGCAGCTCCTCAAAAAGGCTTAGTGGGGAAGGGACAAAGAAAACTGCCCCTCACAAGCACCAAATTTGTCCCTCCTTGCAGCACTTCATAGCCCCCACAGCCAGAGGCCCAGCAGAGAGCAGTCTCTGCAGCCCTACTGCTCTGGAGGTTGGTGGCAGAAGACTTGGCTGCAGACCAGTTATGCCTCCAAGCTTGTTCCCAGGAGAATGGGGCAGCATCACCAACTCCTTCCCCACCTTGCCCAGAACTACACAGCCACATGGACACAGGCCTTCAAAGATCTTCTGAAGAGTTCAAGAGAAGTTCCCTGTGCTTCCACTGGCAGGAGCCCCAAGAGCAGGGACTTTGTAAAACCCCTCAGATGGCAAAGTTGAGTCTGAAATGCCCAAATTCACCCTACCTCATGGGGTTTGGTTTGATGCTCTGCCCTGCTTTACCTTCAGGTGCAGGTTACAGCTGAAGGACAGAGTGATTCAACACTCACACAGAAGACCAATACCAAAACCAGCCTGGGACTTTCCATCCTCCTCTTCCAGAAGGGTTGGCATCAAATACAACAGGGACCACCACCAAAACCAGCATCTGCTTCAGCTGAAACACTGAGGGGAGCAGGGAGGAAGACGTTGATCAATGAAGTCTCCAGCTTGAAGCACAGCACCAGCTCCCACCAAAAGGCCACCACAGATGCCAGTGGCACCTTGGAGCAGTGAGTTTCACCAAGAATCTTCACTCCTGGAGCAGCAGCTCCTTGAGACCAGCCTAGGCTCTTAAGCCAGGTCTGACCACACCTGGATGGACCAATGGGTATTCTGCAAACATCAGTGACCTCCAGAAGCAGGCAGCATAGCACCCATCAGTACCTACCAAAAGCAGCCCCCACATCACCTTGGGCACTGCTTTGACACAGCAGAGTGAGGTGGGATAGGTGGGCAGGAGGATGAGCCAAGTTTACAACCCTGTGAGCCCTTCCAGGTCCACCACAAGATGCCCTCAGAGAAGAGTTCAAGGGCCTGGCTAGAACTGACCTGACTGAGATCAAAACAGCTCTCAGACTACAAACTGTAGGTACTCAACTCACCCAGGAGGTAACACCAGGCCAGCTCTATTTAAGGAGCTTAAATGTATGTTTCCAGAGCTTTAGAAGCTCATGTGTCCAACATCCTGCTCCTCAGGCTCTGGTAAAGCCTTCTGGATCAGGGGGCTGCTGTTTACAAGAAGAAACTGCTGCCAAGCTCACAGTGACTGACCTCAGAGGGGTTCATTGTGGCACTGCAGGGAGGAAGGAGCCAAAAGCACAGAGTGTAGGTGCTGGGTTGGACTTCTGTTCCTGCACCCATAGGGCAGCTGCAGGGCTCGTACCTGTAAACTGCTGCTTTCAGTGCCACAGCCACTTTGACCCAAGCCCCAGCATGCCCCAGAACCTGCACTTCTGCCTCACAGCTCTTTCTAAATTCCCACACTAGGAGTCCAGACCTCCAGCTGTGAGCAAGGCAGAGATAAAACAGGCTGCAAGCAAAGCTGCTCCTCCACCTCAGCTATCCAGGTCTTGTGTTGACAGGTTGGTGTGTCCCAAACTCCCCCCAAAAGCTGCCTTAGAGTGAAGGCTGATGAGCCACAGCATGATGAAGAGCTGGAGGAGCTGATCTGGCAGCATCAGTTATCTCTTCTCACAGCATAAGCCATCTGCCTGGAGCCCATATCCAAGAGATTGAGGTCCCAGTAGGTCTTGAAGAACTGCACCCATCCCTGAACAATTTTTATTTTTTTCCTGGTAATACTCTGTAGTGACATAAAATGTGCAAAATGGATTTAAGGAAAAAACAAGACAGTCCCTGTAATCAACTCAGCAGGTCCATCAAGTAATTAAGGAAGTATGATCTACACTATCTCTGGAAAAGAAACACCACAGATCAGCTCTCAACCACAGGGCAGGAGGAGCTGAGGAACAAGTGCACATCCTACTCAGCCTGTACCCACAGAATCCCATCGTGGTAGGGGTTGGGAGGGACCTCTGGGAATCATCTCATACAACCCCCTTCATAAAGCAGGGACACCCTGAGTGGGTTGCCCAGGATTGCATCCAGGTGAGTTTGGAATCTCTCCAGAGAGGGAGACTCCACAACCTCTCTGGGCAGCTTGGTCTCTTCTTCTCCAGGCTAAACAGCCCCAGGTCTCTCAACCTTTCCTCCTCACAGAGATGCTTCAGTCCCTGCAACATCTTTGTAGCTGCTGCTGGACTCTCTCCAGTACTGACTCAAACTGGAGATTCCAGAACCAGACCCAATACTCCAGATGTGGCCTCACTAAGGCAGAGTAGGAGAGAAGAAAGTCCCTTGACCTGCTGGTCACACTCATCTTAATCCACCCCCGATGACCATTGGCCTTCTTGGCCACCCAACCCTCTCCCATCCTCAGGAGCACATCCCACTGCTCCTACACAGCCTGGCCAGCACAGCAAGCAACCACACCAGGACACAACCACCCTCAGGCACTGCCAGCCAAAAGGAACACATTTATTCTTAAGACTTCAACCCATTATTATTAATAAATGGTTTCTTTCTCAGCATGTCACACCCCACCAGGGCAAGATGCTTTGGGTTGTTTGTTTCCATCCCCCTCACAAAAGGTTAGAGCAGAAACCACTTTCTAACAATCCAGAGACAACCCACACACACACACAGGTTCACAGCAGCAGGAGTTGGGAGCAGAGCCACCCTTGTGCTGCTATCAGATCTGCTCTCTCCTTGCTCTGCCCCCAGCTGTATTCCAGCTCTGGTTTAAGGAGATTATTTTTTAACTTCATCAAGGTGCAATAAATTAAGGCACCAAAACCCCAGGACTCTCCAGAGATAAAGCCTGTGCAGACAGGAAGCAGTTCCACTTTGATAGACAGATGTTTCTCCTACAGTACAAATATTTGCACAGGACTTTAGAGCAGGAGCCCTGCTTCCACATCTGTCACTTCACCAAGGAGGGTTTCAGGGTAGATTAGGTGCTGCAGAAGCAAGTCAGCTCCCAGCTGGGTCAGACAACAAACAACCAGCACAGCATGGAGACAAAGTGACAACCGAAGAGGGAAGATCAGACAACTTTGCACAGCCTCAGTGCTGACCCAGTCCTCAGGGCCCAGCAATGCTGGTGGGAAGAGACGGGAGAGGACCCCAGAGCTCAGCTGAAAGCCTGAAGGAACAGTTCAGGTATTCTTTTGTCCATCAAACACAGCAATGCCCTGATGTAGCTGGAAATGCCCTGGCTCACTGCAGGGGAAGCTGGACTACATGATCTTTAAAGGTCCCTTCCCACCCAACCCGTTCTGTAGGTTGATCATTCCATCACTAGAAAGTAAAACATCCAAACTCTGCTTCTTGTCAATGCTGCCAGCACAGTTTGGTACCTGAAAATGTCCCATGGATGCTGTCAGGTCCCACTTTAACTTTTCCTGTACCTTTGTGTGAATGCAACTTAATTTTACCTCCCTCCAGAATAATTACTCTACTCCATTAAACAGCAAGAGTCCAAAATCGAAGCAAAGCATTGTCCTCTCCAGGGTTGCTCTCCTCTTCCAAGGAATGAGCAATAGGGCAAGAGGAAATGTCCACAAGCCGTGCCTAAACAAGAGGTTTAGGTTGGACACAAAGAAGAATTTCTTCATGGAAATGGTTGTCAAGCCCTGGAACCCCCAGAGAAGTGTGGAGTCCCTGTCTCTGGAAGGGTTTTAAAGCTGTGTAGATGTGGTGCTGAAGGACATGGTTTAGTGGTGACCTGGCAGTGTTGGGTTAATGGCTGGGACTCTATCTTAGAGGTCTTTTGTAACCAAAAATGATTCTGTGATTCCATGATTTGTACACTCAGGTTGGGTTGTTTTTTTTTTTTTCCCTCTATGTCAGTAAAGTATGTATGAGCAAGCTACTTTATTAAGTCAACTCCGGGAAGCATTTTTCCCCTCTCCTGCCTTTACCACCCTTCCCAGCCATGCAGATGTTCAGCTGATCCCCCATCCATGCCCTCAGCTCAGTTGGCTCCTCACAGGGCATACTGTGGCAAAGCCACCTCAAAACCACATCCCCCACACACACACCACAAGCTTGCCTCAGGATTTCAAGTCTCACAGACAATGATTTTACAATAGGAAAAGCATTAAATAGTAGTTACTGCATGAAGGTTTCCTAAAGCAGGAGAGTTCACCTGCAGAAGGAAAAATGCTTCTGATCAAGCTTCTATGAACCACATTGCAAGACAATCAGTGGATAAGCAACTTTGATCCCACGGTAGGTTTACATATGGACAACCTGCTGTGCTTGTTCGCTTCCGGATGCAGCCTTTCCAGAGCCTGGCTTTAAGCTACACTCTTCATTCAAGCACAGATCTTCATTAAACCAATGAGGAGAAAAGAAAAATCAGCATTCAAGTCTTCACCACCCCACTCTGACTCAGTGATCAAAAAAAAAAAAAATAATTAAAAGCCAACCAATGAGAACAGGTCTTTTACAAATGGACAGTAAACAAATACAGCCCTGGGTGAGCCATGCAGCAGCTGGGGACAACCGTTCTGAAAGCAACCTGGTGTTTGGAAAGGACACCCCAACCCTGCCTCCCAAGATACACACACACACACACACACACACACACACACACCTGTGAGCCTTCTGAAAGCACACACACGACCAACATAACACTGATTAAGGTGCTGCTTTGAGTGGTGGGTTTGCTGCCCTGGATGCTCTGGTAGCAAGGGCAACTGATGGGCCTGGATGTGCTGCTAGCGAAGAGAAGGATGAGGCAGCGTGGAATGGTGCTGCAGAGCCCAGATGGAGCAGCACACTGATTCTGGTAGGAAAAGGGGGTGGGAGCTAGGCTGCTGTAAGCCACTTTCTGCTGCTGGGTAGAGCCCAGATCTCACTCCCAGGTGGAAAATGCACATGGCCAAACAGGAACGTGGGTGAGATGTGGTGGGGGAGGCAGAAGCCACCTTCTGACTTTTACAGCCTTAATTTTCAAAGCCCCCCACCCCCAAGCAGAACATTACCAGAAGCTTTGTGTGTCCTTTCTCAGCTCTTAAAAACAAGGTGGAAGTTTTGCCCAAATTGGTGAATGCAGGAAGGCAGGACAGAACGTGGGAGAACACAAGAGCTGTCTGGCAGGATGAGGGACAGTCAGGAACTCCTCGGATGACTGCAGCATCCCCCCCAGACCGTGTAGGAATGTTGGGTTTGAGAAGGGTCAAGATGGTTTGCTCAGGTAAAACCGTTTGCATGCCCCCCAGCCAGCTTCACCTGAGCGAGAGCTGAGGCTGAGGTTTGCCTGGGAACATTCAGCTGGTCTAATGTACAGTAATAGTGACCCAAAAGGCTACTCCCTTTGTCCAGTTCCACCCCAAACCAAAGCAAGCTTGCACCAGCGGGGGCTGCCCCGTACCAGTCCTGCCCCGGCTGCAGCGGACACCGTGCGTCCTTGGCCCTGCTGTCTGTCCAGAGGATGAGTTTGGATCCGTGGTGATGGCTGAAGTATTTACAGGTGTTTGCAGCAGTTATTTACAGTTCTTCTGCAGGCTGCAGGCTGAGCTTCTCCTCCTCCTCTCCTAGTCAATCCGGCGTGGGCTTCTTTAGCGAGAAGGGACGTATATTGAAGTGTCTGCTCAGCTGGCTCACCTGGGGACAGGGCAGGCCACAGGACAGAGTTAACCAGGCTCAGAAGGACCAGAAGGAAAGCAGGGGGAGGACCACACTGGTTCCCTGACAGCTAACAAAATCTCTGCCACCACAGAATAGCCTTGGCTGGGAGACCTTGGAGATTCATAGATTAATAGAATGGTCTGGATCAGAAGGCACCTTGAAGGTCACATACACAGGATCACAGGATGTTAGAGGTGGGAAGGGACCCAAAGAGATCATTGAGTCCAACCCCCCTGCCAGAGCAGGACCATACAATCCCTCTCAGGTCACAGAGGAATGCGTCCAGAAGGGCCTTGGAAGCCTCCAGAGAAGGAGACTCCACAACTGCTCTGAGGAGCCTGTTCCAGTGCTCTGTGACCCTTACAGTAAAGAAGTTCCCCCTTGTGTTGAAGTGGAACCTCCTGTGCTGCAGCTTACATCCATTGCTCCTTGTTCTATTACAGGGAGCAAGTGAGAAGAGCCTGTCCACATCCTAGTTCTAACCATCTAATTCTAACTCCCCTGGCATTGGCAGGGACAGTCTCCACTAGACCACGTTGCTCAAAACTTCATCAACCTGGCCTTGAACACCTCCAGGGAGAGAACATCCACAACCTCCTTGGACAACCTGTTCCAGTGGCTCACCACCCTCACTGTAAATAATTTCTTCCTCATATCCAGTCTGAATCTACCCTCCCTGAAGATTCAATCTGTTCCTTCTCATCCTATCACTACAAGCCCTTGTAAAAAGTCCCTCCTCAGCTTTCTTGTATGCCCCCTTCAAGTACTGGAAGACTGCTGTGAGATGTCCCCAGAGCCTCCTCTTCTCTAGCCTGAACAGCCCCAGCTCTGTCAACCTGTCCCCACAGAGGAGGCACTCCCCAGCCCTCTGGTTATCTTCACAGCTCTCCTCTGGACCATCATCACGTTCAACCCTTAACCCAGCACTGCCAGGGCACCACTAAACCACGTCCCTCATCACCACACCTATATGCTTTTAAACCACTCCAGGGACGGGAACTCCACCACCGGGTGGAGCAGTGAGTGGGGCTGCATTATTGCTGATCCAAGGCAGGATGCTGTTGGCCTTCTTCCACACCTGGCCAAACGCAGGCTCTTGACCAACACCCAAAGGTCCTTGTCTGCCAGGCTGCTTTCCAGACACTCTTCCCCAAGCCTGGAGCATTACATGAGGGTGCACCTTCCTGCACTGACTTTCACCTCTATTTCTCACCCTACTCGACCCCCACAGGTAGAGCAGGTCTGGACCACAGCCTCTCTCTTGTGCCATGGGGCCAGACAGGTTGCCATGCCCAGGATTTAAGCCCTGGCTCTTCCAGCATGACACTGGAGCTGGGCAGGTGTGTGGCCTCACAAGGTGCAGCCTTGTTCCCATTCCATTTCTACACTCCTCAGGTTGGACGAGGCCTTGACTGAGCTGTACTAGTGGGAGGTGTCCCTGCATATGGCAGGGGGTTGGAACTAGATGATCCTTGAGGTCCATTCCAACCTTACCACTCTATGATTCTATGACAAGGAGTCAGAAATCCCTGCCCTGAGCCCAGGTAAGCAGCATTTTACTCCAAGGTACTGCTCCCTCTCTGCATCTTCTAGCAACATTCGTGTTGTTAAGAGTTGGACTCAGTGATCTTGAAGGCCTTTTGCAATCTAAATGATTCTCTGATTACTTTGCTGGAATTAATCTGTTCATCTTGGATACCTACACGAAACATCACTCCCTGAATCCATTCGGAATTCAAACAGGGGAAAGGATTGTGAGCAGTCTATGAATATATTCCAGTCAGAGAGCCTTAAAGGACTCATCAGCTCAAACGTTTGGTTTTTTTCTCCTGGAAGAGGAGGCTGCACAAATGGGCCCTTGGAAGGATGGAGTGGGTGGTAAACAAGGGGACCACAAGGCTCAGGGGAGAGAAGCACTGAGAAGATGCCTGCAAGCCTGGGCAGGAGGAGGATTACACCATGCCCCTTCTCTAGCTACGATTGCAAGACCAAGTTTATTTAAGCTGCTTTAGCTATTCAAATCCTTCTTGTACAGAAGCCTCATTACACTAATTGGAAAGACAAGACAACCTGACTATTAGTTCTTTGCTGTAATTACAGTTCAAACTCAACTCTGGAGGCTCCACATTTAAGCCAGACTTGCCAGGGGACAGTTTCCCAAGGAGGCTGTACACACGTAGCAGTGGCCAGCTGCACAGGGGACACCGAGTCCCTTGCCCTCATTCTTCAGCAACTTCCTGGAGGATTTCTACCTGCACTTAGTCTCCTCCAAGTTTGTTTTCTCTCTTAGTCAAAACTCAGGAAGTCAGGCAGAGCTGGCACGGAGAAAGGGGAGCAAATTGGCCCCTGAATTTCCACACATGCCTCTCAGCAGAGGAGAAGGTACTGCAGTTGTAGGGTTACCAAGGGCTCTGGCAGGGAAGTCCCTCCTCCTGTCTCAATGACTCCAGCACAGGGTATCTCTCAGTGAGGCTGCAGACTGAACTCATCAACACAAGCAACACCACCACCAATTTGACTTTTTGCATTGACTTCCAAACCAAGCACTGCTGCCTGACCTGGGAAGGGATTCTGCTACTCTGCTCGGATCCCACCAGCAGGGCTGGGTCCTCAGGTCAGGAGAGATACAGAACTGCTGGAGCAGGTCCAGAGGAGGCCATAAAAATGATCTCTGCTATGAAGACAGGCTGAGAGAGTTGGGGTTGCTCACCCTGGAGAAGTGAAGGGTTCAAGGAAACCTTAATGAGACCCTTCTCATTGCCCAGGGGCACAGATCACCCATGCTGGCTTAAAACCAAACTGCTAACTGAGCTTCAGCTGCAGGCAGGGTAAGTTAGAAAAGGCAGAAGAGATGCAAGAAGCTGTTTCAAATACCACTGTGTGATGCCTGCTTCAGACCTACACAACAACCAGCAGAGACTCTTGTCAGGAACACAGCTCAAGTTTTGCATGGACACAAAAGGAAGAGGGCTTGGTGCTCCCAGCTATTCTCATTGACATACTTGCTTTTCAGCTGTGAACAGCAGCAGTATGCAAAACCCCTGCAGTCATAGAATGGCTTTGGTTGGAAGAGGGCTTTAAGATCATCAAGTCCAACCATTAGCCCTGCACTGCCAAGTCACCACTAAACCAGGTCCTTCAGTCACTTCTCACTTGTGCTCTATCCTTTCACCAGGTCACATTCCAGCACTTCAATGTGAGGGTTTACCACAACAACATGAAGTGAGTGGCCCAAAACTGAACCAAATATTATAAGGTGTGGCCCCACCAGTGCCCAGTACAGGGGGACAACCCCAGCCCTACTCTTGCTGGCCACACTACTGCTGATCCAAGCTACGATGCTGTTGGCCTTCTTGGCCACCTGGGCACACTGCTTGCTCATCTTCAGTCAGCTGTCAACCAAAACCTTCAGATCCTTTTCTGCCAGGCAGTTTCCAGCCAACCTTCCCTAAGCCTGGAGAGTTCATGGGGTCGTTGTGATGCACTTGGCCTTGTTAAACCTCATCCCATCAAGGCCCCAGCTTGGCCAGATCCTTCGTAGAGCCTCCCAACCCTCCAGCAGATCAACACCCTCACCTAACTCAGTATCATCTACAAACTGATTGAGGGTTCCCTTGATCCCCTTGTCCAGATCATTGGTACTGAGAGCAGAGCAGCCAAGCCAAAAGCCCAGGAGCTGGTTTCACCTACCACGACCACTCCATAGTGGATGTGTGCCAGGGTGAGGAAGGCAGTTAACAAGTAGAGCAGGAGGGTTTCGCTGCCGGGCACCAGGCCGGACACCACCAGCAGCAGCACGGCCGCGATGGGCAGCAGCATCCAGTTGAGCGGCTGGCAGCGGGTGCTGCTCATCTGACAGACGATCAGCTGGCACTGAGGGGAGAGAGAGCTGTCAGAGTTGGCACCTCGCAGCCAGTGCCAGCACCTCGCAGTCAGTGCCAGCTGTGCGAGCCCAGAGCAGGCAGGATGGTCACACACATACAGGCTGCCCGCGCTTACGACTACCATCCCAGAACCCCAGCACGGTGGGAGTTGGAAGGAACCTTTGGGGATCATCTAGCCCCACACCCCCTCCAGCTACAGAGAGTCACCCAAAGCAGGTTGCCCAGGATCACAGCATCCAAACAGGTGTGGAAACTCCCAAAGGTTCCTCTGAAGGAGTCTGGTCCAGGGCTCCAGAGGAAAGAAGTATTTCCTTATGTTCAGGTGGAATCTACTGGGATCCAGTTTGTGCCAGGTGGCCTTTGTCCTGCCACTGGACACCACTGAAAAGAGTCTGGTCCCACCCATGGTCACATTCTTCCTCCCTCCCAAGCAGTCAGGCAGGCTTCACACTTCCCAGGGCACGAACTGGAGAGTAAAGCAAACCCCACTCACAGAAATGTTAGCGAAGGCTGTTCCAACCATGAAATAGAAGAGCCTGGGATGGACCTCCAGGATGTCTGTCGGGGACATGAAGATCCACGTGGTGCACAGCAGGAAGAGCAACACTGGGGATACCAACGGCAACATGATTTCATACACTGAGTGGTGCTTCAAGGTGTTGTTTTTATGGGCCCTGAAAGGGAAGCAAAGACATGAGAATGCCTCAAACCACAGTTGAGCAATACCTGGTCCCTGCAACCAGGAGAGGGCTGGCAGAACCTCATTGGCCATTCCACCACCTAAAGCTGCTGATGAAAGTAATAACAAGGGTCAGAGGAGGAGTAGCTGACACCCTGCCAGGCTGGTGCTGCCATTCAATGAGAGCTGGACAAGCTGGGGAGTTGGGTAGAGTGGGACCTTGTGAAGCTCAATAAGGGCAAGTGAAGAGCCCTGCTCCTGGGGAGGAATAATCCCCTGCACCAGGACCGGTTAGGGGTTGACCTGCTGGAAAGCAGCTCTGCAGAAAGGGCACTGAGAGTCCTGGTGGTCAAGTTTCTCATGAGCCAGCAATGTGATGTCATGGTCAAGTAGGCCAATGGTTTTCTGCAGTGCAGTCCAAAAGGTGTGGCCAGCAGGTCAAGGGAGGTTCTCCCTTCCCTTTCCACTCTGCCCTAGGCAGGCCACCTCTGGAGTCCTGGCACCAGCTCTGGTTTCCCCAGTTCAAGAGAGAAGGAACTACTGGAGAGTCCATCAGAGGCTACAAAGATGCTGAAGGGACTGAAGCATCAATCTGAAGAGGAGAGGTTGAGAGACCTGGAGCTGTTTAGCCTGGAGACGAGCAGACTGAGAGGGGATTTTCTCAATGCTGATCAGTATTAAAAGGGTAGGGGGCAGGAGGATGGAGCCAGACTCTTTCCAGTGGCGCCCAGCAACCGGACAAGGGGCAATGGGCACAAAGTGGAACCCAGGAAATTACATCTGAAATTGAGGAGAAAATCCTCTCCTGCAAGGGTGCTGTTGTGGAGTCTGTTCTCTGCAGAGATTCCAAACCTACTCTCGGTGACACTGCTTTAGCAGGGGGGTTGGACTAGGTGATCCTTTGAGTCTCTTCCACACTGGGATTTAACACTGAAGATGCTAACCCAAAAAACATCCTAGTTACAGAGGCACCCAACAGTCTTGCCCTCACAGTAGCTACCAACAAGCCAAGTCTCCAAAAGCTGGGGTCCCTCCTGCAAGACCCTGCTGAGCAGGCTGCCAGCCAGTTCCTCCCAGTGTAGACTGCAAATTCAGACCTTCAGTCTCACCAGATGAAACTCTCTGTGGCCACTTTGCCACACTGAAGACAGTCATCTGGAAACTACAAAGGAAACTGAGTTCTAAGAGGCTTTTGAAGATCTTTAGTGCAGGCAGAGAGTTCTGATGGAGAAACTTACTTGTAGAAGTTGTAGAGGCTCATGGGCAGCGTTACAGTGAGTGCACAAGCTGGAAGAGAAGGAGACAGGTTACTGCCCCGCCACAGGAGGAGACCATCACCTGCACTTCACCAAAGGGCAGCTGGTTGCCATCTCATTTAAGTTGCTCACAACAAAAATAGCTCTGAGGTGCACCAAGAATAGCTCAGGACCCTTAGAAGGTGCTCAGCTCTGGTCTGAGAGCTGTAATTACAAGGCCTGCTAGAAATTAAATCCATTTCAGTTTCAATAGGTTGCCTTAGGGAGCCCCACATGACACTTTAAATAAAGTTTAATTACAACACTGCCTTTAGTGAGACACGAGGAGAGTTCGGGCTCCACAGGTGACAGATTTCAGTCTTCATCATAAAGAATTTATTTGCTGCTTCTCCCTCTGTGAGCAAACACTTCGAGTTCCCAAAACAAAAAGGTCCTGTATCATTTGTGGAGTTTAATGACAAGAGTCCTAAACAACTCTGAAATTCTAGACCTCAGCAGGGAACATCATCCCCTCAGAGCCTAGGACAATGCCTTCCACGTTCACCCAGCAGTGGGCATGTGAAGGGAGCTGTTAATATCCCTGCTTTGGATAACCCATCCCCTATCCAAGTGCCCAAAATCCTGGCATTCTACTCTATTTTTTCGTGGAGGAAAAGTGCATTTATTAGTCATATGTTAAGTGATATGTTTGCCAAAGGCAAGCTCAGAAGATCCACCTGGTTAAGAGAAGTGCAAGCGTTAGATTTAAAACGACTCAAGACATTAAGTAGCTACAATTAACGCCTAAAGAAAGGGACACGGAGAAATAAACTGAGCAGGGACTTCTGAATAAGCCAAATTTCATCAAGCAAAGACATTCATTAAGCCAAAGTCACTCCAGGAGGACCCAGAAAATTACAGGCCAGTCAGCCTCACCTCCATCCCTGGAAAGGTGATGGAACAGCTCATCTTGGAGGTGATCTCTAAGCATGTGGAGGAAAAGAAGGTTATGAGGAATAGTCAGCATGGATTCACCCAGGGGAAATCATGCCTGACCAGTGGGACAGCCCTCTAGGATAGTGTGACCAGCTGGGTAGATGAGGGAAGAGTGGTTTATGGTGCCTGTCTCGACTTCAGCAAGGCTTTGGATGCTTGTTTCCCAGAACTTCCTCCCAGGGAAGCTTAGGAAGTGTGGGTTAGATGAGTGGGCAGTGAGGAGGATTGAGAACTGGCTGAAGGACAGAGCTCAGAGGGTTGTGATGATCAGCACAGAGTCTGGCTATACACCTGTACCTCGTGGTGTCCCTACAGGCCAGGGCTGGGTCCAGTCTTGTTCAGCATCTTCATCAACAAGCTGGATGGAAGGACAGAGTGGACACTCAGCAAGTTCACTGAAGGTACAAAGCTGGGAGGAAGTGATTGACAGCCCATCAGGATGTGCTACCACCCAGTGAGACCTGGACAGGCTGCAGAGCTGGGTGGAGGGGAACCTCATGAAGTGTGGGGTCCTGCCCCTGGGGAGGAATGACCCCTTGCATCAGGACAGGTTAGGGGCTGACCTGCTGGAAAGGAGCTCTGTGGGGGAAGGACCTGGGAGTGCTGGTGGACAACAAGTTGCCCATGAGCCAGCAGAGTGCTCCTGTGACCAAGAAGGCCAAATGGTCTCCTGGTGGGCATTAAGCAGAGTATGGAGGTCCTGTGATTCTGTGAAGACAGTTCTCCCCACCTAAGCCTCACCTGCCCCCCCTGCAGTGGCTTGTTCTGACTGAGCACTGGAGAGAATAGTTGGGCTTTTCATTTCATTTTATGGAGCTTTATTTCATTTTCAGATGGGTGGATGGAGGTGAGGATCTCCAAACAGCAGTGCTTTTCCCCACCTTTGTGGTTGTAACCTCCCTCTCACAACAGAGCCTAGATCCCACACAGCATTTGGGTTTTGGGTCCTGCCCTGCCTGTGTTGCAGGGCAAGACAAAGCCCAAGTGCTGAGGGGGGTGCCACCAGCCCCCAGCATCCACCAGCACACTGGGCTGGATTTTATCCCCTAAAACCTCCACAGCTCTTGCTGGAAACAAACTTCTTCCCCTGGGCAACACAAGCCTCAGCACTTAAGTAGCACAGTTTATTTGGAGGAGGCATTTTCACCACTCACAGGTCCCAGGCAGGATGGAGTCACTCATTTAGCATCCAGGGGCTGGTGCTGGGCTCCAGCTGCCTCCCAGCACCCTGGCACACCCAGCCCTGAGCACCAGCCACAACCCTCAGCCACTCTCATCTGCTGCTCCAGGCAAGGAATTATTCTTTGTCTGTCCACACACGCCTTAAGCACCAGGTAAGCACTCCTGGGGCTGATCCTCCAAGCAGCAGTGTGTGCCTGTACCCTCAGATTGGCACAAAAATGTGCCTGAGGTACGAGCACAGGGCTCCAGCTCATTGGTTTTGAGGTCAGCTCAGAGCCAGGCACATCAGAGTTAACTTCTCCAGAGTAACTATGCAGAAGGCAACAACAGTGTGAAATCCTGGGAAAGGGCAGGCTGCAAGAACACCCTCAATTAAGTCACTTCATTACCAGCCCACAGGAGCTTTCATCAGAGCAAACAGAACAGTGTTATCATATCATTAAAACATTGGGGGTTATTTCAAAGGTGGAGTTTAAAAGACAGGCTTCAACATGGAGTTTCTTACCAATAATCATTGCAGTGAATAGGTCTCTATATAAGAAATTAAACAGGAAAGGTGCATACCAGGCCTCAACTCCCACAATGGATGTCACTATGTAGACAATTGATATGGTCTGAAAGAGAGCACAGGACAAGCAGGTGTGAGCAATAAGGCAGGCCAGACTGGCAGCACCTAAACCAGACAGCTTGAAAGGGGTACTTTGAGCTACATTATGTTCAGTTTTTCTCACTGGAGAAG
Organism: Eubucco bourcierii; assembly: GCA_013396675.1. Taxonomy (NCBI): domain Eukaryota; kingdom Metazoa; phylum Chordata; class Aves; order Piciformes; family Ramphastidae; genus Eubucco; species Eubucco bourcierii. The sequence continues at coordinate 28,337 of VWZE01019355.1, forward strand.
GAGAAAACCCAAAAAATTCCACAACCATCCCATCTCACAAGACCTGGTCTAGTAGGTGTAGCAGCTGAGCTCTTGAGAATACCATCAGGAGCTGCTCCTCAAAGCAGGAGCAGATGCCTGTGTGAACCTCATGATGTTAGACAAGGCTAACTGCAAGGTCCTACACTCGAGTCAGGGCAACCTCCAGTATCAGTCCAGGCTGGGGGATGAAGGAATGGAGAGCAAGAGATGGGCTTGGAGGTGCTGGTGGGTGAAGAGCTGGAAAGGAGCTGGCAATGTGTGCTCACAGCCCAGAAGCAAATCATATCCCTGGCTGCATACAAAGCAGCACTGCCAGGAGGCTGAGGATTCTGCCCCTCTGCTCTGCTGAAAGCCCACCTGCAGTGCCATGCCCAGCTCTGGGGTCCTCAGAACAGCAGAGACATGGACTCATTTGGGTAGGTCCAGGGGAGGCCACAAATATGGTGTGAGGGCTGGAATCCCTCTACTGTAAGGACAGGCTGAGTGAGTTGGGGTTGTTCGGCCTGGAGAAGGCTCCAAGGAGACCTTACTGCAGCTTTTCAGCACTTAAAGGGGCCACGAAGAAAGCTGAGGACAGACTTTTTATCAGGGCCTGTTGTGACAGGACAAGGGGTGATGGTTTTAAACTAGAAGAGGGGAGATTCAGACTAGATAGAAGAAATTTTCCACTGAGGGGTGAGAGACTGGCACAGATTGCCCCAAGAGGTGGTGGATGCCCCCATCCCTGAAACAATTCCAGCAACCTGCTTTAATTGAAGATGTTTCTGTTTGCTGCAGAGAGTTGGACTAGATGACCTTCAAAGGTCCCTTCCCACCCAAACCATCCTGTGAGTCTATGACTCTGTGACAAAGCACAACTGTGTGCTGTATAGTGAGACTGGGCTCTGGCTAGGAAGGACAGCAGCAGGCAGTAAAGGTGAATTTTACCACCCAGAGCTTGCTCCCAGCTCTGATGGGCTGTTCACAAAGAGCATCCTCCAGAGAAGTCCTTAGCAAGAGATGGATTTGACAATAGACCAAAGGGTCCATGACCACCCCCAGTCTCAAAACTGACTACCACTTTCATGGTACTGAGGGGCACCTCCCTGGAACCTTTGCTGCAGCCACAGCATTTAACATGCCACTTAATTACTCTGCTGCATTCTGGGACATGTCCTGCTAGTGCCAAAAGGCATCACCACACTTGAAAGTATCCACATTGGTGTAACAGAGATTCCAAACCTGCCTGGACATGATCCTGGGCAACTGGTGTGGGTGACCCTGCTTTATGAGGGAAGTTGGACTAGTTGATGTCCAGAGGTCCCTTCCAATCCCCACCACACTGGGATTCTGGGATTTAATGTGTTTGAACAGTTTGCCTTTACTGCCAGATGACCTCATCTCATTAAAGCAATTAAAGCTGAAAGCCATGCAAGCAGTCTTGGAAAACTCTCCTCCTCCACCACCCCTGGAGACAGGCTGAAGACACCCACCTCCAGAAAGCATTGATTTACATGGCTTTGCAGGACTAGGGCAGGGATCACACCCCTGCAGTGGGCACTGCCAAGGCCACACCTCAAATCCTGGGCTCAGTTTTCTGCCTGTCACTTCAAGGACAATGAGGTGCTGGAGCACGTCCAAAGAAGGGACATGAAGCTGCTGAAGGGTCTAGAGCACAAGGCTGGCAAGGAGGGGCTGAGGGATACAGGGTTGTTTAACCTGCAAAAAGGGGGCTCAGGAGAGATTTTCTCTCTCTCTACAAACTCCTTGAAAGGAAGCTGGAGCCAGGTAGGGCCTGGTCTCTTCTTCCAAGGAACAACCAAGAGAACAAGAGGAAATTGCCTCAAGTTCACAGTATCACAGTATCACCAAGGTTGGAAGAGACCTCAAAGTTCATCAAGTCCAACCCATTACCACAGACCTCAAGACCAGACCATGGCACCAAGTGCCATGTCCAAACCCACCTTGAACACCTCCAGGGACGGTGACTCCACCACCTCCCTGGGCAGCCCATTCCAGTAGCCAATGACTCTCTCAGTGAAGAACTTTCTCCTCACCTCCAGCCTAAACTTCCCCTGGCATAGCTTGAGGTGGTGTCCTCTTGTTCTGGTGCTGGTTGCCTGAGAGAAGAAAGCAACCTCCTCCTGGCTACAACCACCCTTCAAGTTGTTCCAGGGGAGATTTTGTTTGGACATAAGGAAAAATTTTTTAGTGGAAAGTGTTGTCAAGCCCTGAAGAGGCTGCCCAGGGCAGTGGTGGAATCCCTGTCCCTGGAGAGGTTTAAAAGCTGTGTAGAATCATAGAATCATAGAATCATAGAATGGTAAGGTTGGAAGGGACCTCAAGGATCATCTAGTTCCAACCCCCTGCCATAGGCAGGGACACCTCCCACTAGTAGAGGTTACTCAAGGCCTCAAAGCTGTGTAGATATGGTACTGAGTGATGTGGTTTAGTGGTGACCTGGCAGTGGTGAGTTAAGGGTTGGACTTGATGATCCTAAAGATCTCTTCCAACCAAAACAATTTGATGATTCTATGACACATAGCAGACCTGCACATATTCCTCACACATGTCAGCAGGTCCTGGTGCACCCCTGACCCATCAGCAGTTTACTGAGCTTCTGCTGAAGCCCAGCAGCAGACATGTACTTACCACCTGGCTGATGTCATATCCCCAGGGCAGGAAGAGGATCCCTGTGTTATACTTCTCCCAGTGGGAGAGGATGAATGAAAACAAGACCACCCATAAGAGGAGGTAGAGAACGAAGACACTGACACCGGTGGAGCCTCGTCCAAAGGTGGAGTAGACTGTCACAACAAAATAGACACAGGCCCAGCTGTCCAGGCCATGATCAAAGAGCTCTCCCAGGGGTGTGCTGGAGTTAGTCCGGCGAGCTTGTTTCCCATCAACACCATCTGGGAAGAGAAGGAGAAGCATGGAGGTTTGGTTGGACTTCCCAAAAGTGATGGGTGAGTGGTTTTCATCATCTCCATCCTTTAATGAGGACTCTGCTTCCCACCCCCTTGCTTTCCATGAGACTAAGAACTCATAGAATCACAGAATGGTAAGGTTGGAAGGGACCTCAAGGATCATCTAGATCCAAGCCCCTGCCATAGGCAGGGACACCTCCCACTAGTACAGCTCACTCAAGGCCTCATCCAATCTGGCCTTGAACACCTCTAGGGAGGGAGCAGCCACGACCTCCCTGGGCAATCTGTGCCAGTGTCTCACCACCCTCACTGGAAAGAACTTCCTCCTAACATCCAGTCTAAATCTCCCCTCTGCCAGTTTAAACCCATTGCCCCTTGTCCTGTCATTGCAAGACCTTGTAAATAGTCCCTCCCCAGCCTTCCTGTAGGCCCCCTTCAGATACTGGAAGGCTACTATCAGGTCCCCTCGAAGCCTTCTCTTCTCCAGGCTGCAGAGCCCCAACTCTCTCAGCCTGTCCTCATAGGAGAGCTGCTCCAGCCCTCTGATCATCTTTGTGGCCCTCCTCTGGACCTGCTCCAACACTTCCATGACGCAATGGTCTGACAAGATTATACTTATTTAAAGCAGACCAAAGGCAATTTCACAGCTTGCCATAAAGTCAGTTCCAGCATCCTCCTTTTTTCCCAATCAGCTGCTCTGGGACAACCTCCTTCCATCCACTTCACCAAGCAGCTCCCAGAACCTGCTCTTGCAGCCCAAGCAGCAGGTGGATTAGTCTGTGGCAGAAGCCCAGAGCCAAAAGTTTCTCAACGGCCTGGGAGATAAGATGATAGCCACGGAATAAACAGGTGACAGCCACGGAATAAACAGGTGACAGCCTCAACCCCCCCACCATCAGCTTCATAAAACCTTACCTAACGTATAGGCAATGAAGTTGAGGAGCCCCACAATGACCCACACTCCGTTGGGAACATGCTGGTGATCAGGAGCTGCCAAGAGCAGAAAGCCTCAAGTTAGGACAGCTGAGTCTGCGTTTTCACTGCGTTTATTTTGGCACAAGGATCTCCGCAATTGGAACAGTGAAACTAAGATTTAGCTTTCCAGGGCATGTTGGCAGAGCTGTTCCATGACAGCATTTGAAATGAGGCCACCAAAGACTTGCCCAATCGTCAACCTAAGACCATGTCTCCATGTGCCATGTCCAGACATTTCCTGAATACCTCCAGGGGTGGGGACTCCACTACCTCCCTGGGCAGCCTGATCCAACGCCTGACCACTTCTGCGGGAAAGAAGTTGCTCCTAACAGTCAATCTAAACCTCCCCTGCTAACACCCAATCTAAACCGTCACACTGTTGCAGCTTGAGACCTTTCCTCTCATTCTACCAGCTGATACTAAGGAGAAGGGACCAACCCCCGGAAGGCTCCAACCTCCTGCCAGGTAATTGTAGGAGGCAATGAGGTCTGCCCTCAGCCTCCTCTTCTCCAGACTACACAATCCCAGTTCCCTCAGCCTCTCCTCATGAACTCAGGTTGGTTTTCTACCAACATGCTTTCTTCCACACATTTCCTCAAGCCACAAACTTGCTCCACCGCTGTGCCTACTGCTTGTCTCCATTCTCCTTCTAACGCACCAAGAGAGGAAATTGTGGAGCTGTCTTTAATTAGTGTATGTCCTTGTTCTTGTGCACGTGCTTGTCCTCTGTCCCAAACTCCTCAAAGTCATGGGATCTAAGGACCAGTGCTGGCAGCTAGCAGCTGTAGCCCAAACACAGGAGAAGCGTGCGTGGATTGTGCCCAACCACTGGCTTCAGAGCCTCTCTGAGATGTGATGACACTCGGCAAAATCATGTCAGAGGACTCCCCGCCCAGTCTCCAGCCTGCACCCTGCCAATGGAGACACAGCTCCTCCCTACAAACGTCTCCACCTCCTGCAAGGTTGCCTGGGCAGACAGCCAGCTTCGGGCTGCAACTGCAAGAGCCTAGAAGTTCCTTACAACAAAGCAGGAGGAGGCACAGCTGCTGAGACTCATCGAATTGTGGAATGGGTTGGGTGAGAAGGAGCCTGCATAGCTCATCTAAGTTCAACCCCACAGTCAACGAGGACACCCTCAGCTAAATCAGGCTGCTCAGAGCTCCATCCTGCCTGGCCTGGAATGTTGCTGAGGATGATGCATCTACCACCTCCTTCAGCAACCTGGGCCAGTGTGTCACCACCCTCAGCACAAACAATTTCTTCCTTAGATCTAGCCTACATCTCCCTTGTTTTAGTTTAAAGCCATCACCCCTTGACATGTTCCAAAAGTGGCAGACCAGCAGGAAGACACACAGATATCAGAGCTCTAGCTTCCATACATCTGATGTCCTGGAGATTCTCACACTGAACTTCCTTCCCTCAGCTACTGTCAGCTTTTCTTCCCATGGCACATGGATCAAACCACAGGTCAGATTTCAGCCAACAGGCAATGATATGACTCAAGAATCTGAAAGCCTGGCTCACCCAGACAGCACTTGTCTAGCTACCAATAAAGGCAATCCCAAGAAACCAGTATTTTCCCCTCACTTGATTGTGTTTTGATGAGTGGCCTGGTTTGGAATTATAGGATCACAGTATTCTTATGGTTGAAAAAGATCTTTAAGATCAAGTCCAACCATTATCTAACTCTACCAAGATTGGTGCTAAACCATGTCACACAGCACCACATCTCTGCAGCTTTTAAACATCTCAAGGGCCTGGAGAATGAAACTTATTAAGAGTGACTGAAGGAGCTGGGGATGGTTAGTTGAAAAAAGAGGAGGCTTAGGGGAGACCTCGTCACTGCCTACAGCTACCTGAAAGGAGGTTGAGGAGAGGTCAGTGCTGCCCTCTTCTCACAAGTAATTAGTAATAGAACAAGAGGGAATGGGCTCAAGCTGTGACTGGGTAGGTTTAGACTGGACATTAGGAAACAGTTTTTCACAAAAAGAGTATTCAGGCATTGGAATGTGCTGCCCAGGGAAATGATTGTGCCACCAACCCTGGATGTGTTTAAAAGTCATTTGGATGTGGTGCGTGGGGACACGGTTTAGGGTGACCCTTGTAGAGCAGGGATATTGGTTGGACTTGGGGATCCTGAAGGGCTTTTCCAACTGGAATGTTTCTGTGTTTCTGTCATCTCCAGGGATGGGAATTCATCCACCTCCCTGGGGAACCTATTCCAGTGTTTAGTAGCACTTTCAGTTAAAAAGTTTCTTCTAATATCCAACCTAAACCTCTCCTGGTGAGCCTGAAGCCATTTCCTCTTGTCCTATCACTTGTTCCTGGGGAGAAGTGATTGACCCCCACCCCCCTCCAACTTCCCTGTAGGGAGTTGTAGAGAGTGAGAAGGTCTCCTCTCAGGCTCCTTTTCTTCAGGCTAAACAACCCCAGTTCCCTAAGCCACTCCTCACAAGACTTGTGCCCCAGACACTTCACCAGCTTCATTTCCCTTCTCTGGACATGCCCCAGAACCTCAGTCTCCTTCTTGAAGACTAGCACAGGGAGACAACCTAGCTGCTGATCGAAGCCAGGATGCTGCTGGCCTTCCTAGCCACCTGTGCACACTGATGGCTCATCTTCAGCCAGCTGTCAACCAGCAGCCCCAGGCCATTTTCTGCTAGGCAGACTTCCAGACACTCACTTACCCAAGCATGGAGAGTATTGCACGGGGTTGTTGTGACCCAAGTGCAGGACTTGGCCTTGTGGAACCTCCTACCATTGACTGTAACCCACTGAGGCTCCAGCTTGGCCAGATCCTGTGTAGAGCCTCCTGACCTTTCAGCAGATCAACACTCCCACTCCACTTGGTGTCATCTGCAAACTTACGGAGGGTGTCCTTGATCCCCTCATCCAGATCATCAATAAAGATACCAATGGAACACATAAAGATATCAGAACTCATGGCAGAAGAAGTGACACAGATTTCACCATTCTCATCCTTCACATCCAACATGCAGCCTTACCAGAAGCATAAAAGTCAGGGTCGAAGTATGCCATGAGGAAGAAGTTGAAGACAAGTAGCAGGAAGCCAGAAAACGTTATCAAATTTGGGGCCAGCCAGGTAGGGAAGATCTATGGGAAAGCAGCAAAAGAAGACATGACCTCATTAAAACATGTGATGAGGACCAGGCACTGCTCCTAGACACAGCAGAGGCCTGACTGCAACCATCTGAGCCTTAGACAGCACTGCTTAGTTGGATCATGGGGCAGCAGGAAGCTTTAGGCTGTGATGCAGTGAGCTCAGGGCAGGCTGGATGGCAGTGCTCTTTGTAATTAGTTGTGCCGCAAACAAAGCAGGGCTTTTCAGATGACAGTTTTAGAGAGGAGACTTTGAGGTGACTGGAGTTTTGCTGTCCCACTGGAGCAGGACAAGGGCTCACCTTCACTATGGTGTTCCAGAAGGGATGCATGACGTACAGAGACAGGGGGTTGCTGTCCACGGCACTGTACTGCGAAGGACAAGGGGAAAACAGCCGTTAGAGCTCCACCAACGCTGCATAAAGACAGAAATACTCAATGTTGACATTTCCATGAGGACATCTGCTACCCAATTCTTAAAGAACACTTTGATCAAGGATGAACCCTCACTAGGGATGGTGCAAAACAACCCAGGACACCTCCACAGGCTACAGCCATGCTGGGGACCCCCAGAAGCAGGAGTGTAGTGCATAACTCATGCCTCCATACCAACATCTCCTCTCCACGGTGAGCAGCACCATGAGAAGAGAGGGCTGCATGCCCACAATGGTGGATTTTGGAAGCTGGGGAGAGACTCAAAGACACACACCACCTTTTGTAGACAACACTCCCACCAGTGGCCATACCACAGGCCTAGTGGCACTCCTCACAAGCTCAAGAAGTAATGACAGGCCCACGGCCCCCAGCACCCACATCATGGGATCAACCCACCAAAGACAGCTTGGTGTGGTCTTGCTCAAGCAACCCTGTGGGGCAGGACTCTACAAGACGAGCAGGGGAAGCCAGGCAGGTGATCTGAGTACCACAGGACATAGGGCTCCCAGCACCACTACAAGTGGTAGGGACAGAGATTAGGGGCAGCAAAGTGCAGAGCAAGGAATAGGTTTCACTGCTTGGAAGTAGGGCCCTTTTTCCTTATTCATGCAGGACAGAGTTGATTGAAGCAGTTAAGCTGGAACACAGAAGGTTCCATCTAGTATGAGGAGAAACTTTATTATGGTGAGAGTGACAGAGCACTGGAACAGGCTGCTCAGGGAGGTTGTGGAGTCTCCTTCTCTGGAGACTTTCAAAAGCCACCCGGACGCATTCCTGTGCAGCTTTGTCCTAAGTCACCCTGCTTTGGCAGGAAGAGTTGATCTCTAGAGATCCCTTCCAAACCCTAACATTCTGTAATTCTGTAGTTGTCCACTGACCTGGTGGAGGATCAGCACCTCACCCCTTACCTGTGACCAGCTCAACAAGGTGGAGTTTGTAAAGGGGGAGGATTGGAGGGTGAAACCCAAGAAGAACAGGTCTCCAGAGGGCTCCTGTCAATTAAGGAGCTGAGATTTCAGCAGAGGCAGCTGCTGCACTTGAGGAATGGGGAAGAAGAGCTCTTGGGCCTTCCTCATCTAAGCGCTTTCAGCTCATTTGAAATGGTCAGGGGGTGTATTTGGTGGGGGAAAGCAGGCATAGGGACACAAATCCAAGATCGAGGCAGGCCAGGAAAGAGTTTCCAGTTCAAAAGTTAAAATTTGACTTCACTTTGCTCCCAAGAGCACCACAAGTTCTTATCTGCTCTCCAGCTCACAATCTCTAGCCAGCAAAGATTACCCTGTCTAAAGTTCTCTTCCTCAAGTAACACTTTGATAAGAACTCCAATAAAAAGTCAACAGGCTACAAAACTCATCTGCTCTTGTGCTGGGTGCTGACTACCCACTGGTGCCTCCTCACCCAGCGTCCCCATGGTTGGGACAACACTCCTACAGCTGCCCAGCATCGGTGCCTGCCACCACCTCACACAAATCCAAACCCAAGCAACCAAAGCCTCCACACCTCCTGCACCACCACAGACACAATCTATGCACTTCCCAAGTTAAGAGAAGTTTGGTTGATAAAAGGAAACATTTCAGAAGAGAGTAGCAGCTCCAGTCCTCACCCACCCCACAGCCTTGAACTAGGCAGCTTCTCCACATCCATGGCTCTTTACTCCCTCTCTGATCCTCTCCTCAGCTAGACACCCCATTTCCACTGGAAGCAACCTGTCCCTTTCAAAAGTTGGGAACAAGATGGTGGGAAAGGAAAAAGTAATGTGTCAGAAGATTCCAGCACAAGGATGGGGCATAAGGTCTTACCAGGTTTTGAGTTTACAGCATTTCTTCCTAAGTAAGGAAATGGAATGGTTTAAGTGGGGAAGGATCTTTAAAGGTCATTTAGTCCAACTCCACTGCAGTCAGCAGAGACATCTGCAACTGGAGCAGGTTGCTCAGATCCCAGTCCAATGGGACCTGGAATGGTTCCAGGGATCCATCTACCACTTCTCTGGGCAACCTGAGCCATTGCCTCGCTAACCTCTGCCTAAACAATTTCTTCCTTCTTCAGGGCTGCCCAGTTCAAGAGAGACAGGGAACTTCTGGAAAGAGCCCAGCAGTGGCCACAAAGATGCAGAGGGGACTAGAGCATCTCTGAGAAGGAAAGGCTGTAAGATCTGGGGCTGTTTAGCCTGGAGAAGAGAAGTCTGAGAGGGCACTTTGTCAATGCTGATCAATAGCTAAAGGGGTGGGGGGGGAGAGGATGGGGCCAGATTATTTTCAGTGGTGCCCAGCAGTAGGACAAAGGGCAAATGGGACAAACTGGAACCCAGGAAACTCCACCTGAACATACAGAAAAAATTCTTTCCTATGAGGGTGCCAGAGCCCTGGACCAGGCTGCCCAGAGAAGCTAGGAAGACTCCATCTCTGCAGAGTTTTCAAACTCACCTGGACACAATTCTGGGAAATCTGCAGTGGGTGACCCAGTTTTAGAAGACTGGTTGGACTAGACCATCTCCAGAGGTCACTTCCAACCCCCATCACACCAGGATCCTTACATCTAGCCTAAATCTCCCCTCTTTTTGCTTAAAACCATCACCCCTTGTCCTGTCACAACAGGTCCTGCTAAACAGTCCATCCCCAGCTTTCTCACAGGCCCATTTAAGTACTAAAAAGCCACAAGAAGACCTCATTGAAGCCTTCTCTTCTCCAGGCAACTCCAGTTCTTTCAACCTGTTCTCACAGCAGAGGGGTTCCAGCCCTCACATAATTTTTGTAACCCCCTCTAGATCTGCTGCAACAATCCCATCCTTGGGAATCATTTCTGCACCCTCACCAGCTCTTCCTGGCCCTCCCTGTGACAGATGGGTGCATCTCATTGGCCTTTAGTCCTAGCCTCACACCAGCAAGCCTATGGGAGTTGCAGAGCAAGCAGCAACACCCCAAACTCAATGCCACACCAAGGCAAGGTTTAAGCCACAAGGAATTTCCATCCCAGCTTAATGCAGTTTCAGAGGACAGAATTCCAAATGCTTTACAAGATAATAGGATTTGAAGCGCTGGTTAGGGCAGGAGGAGATCTGGAGACTGATTCAATCTCATTAACACAGGAACAAGAAAACAGATGCAAGGCCTGGAGCAAGGTAGGAGAAGCATTTCAGAGCTTCTGTGCCTGTTTGTGAGGTTCCTCAGGGATGTTTTCCCAGGCCAATGTCCTGGGGAGCTTTCTCCTGTCCCTCCACATTGGGGGACTGAGGACAATAACAAAAAAGCAGCTTTTCTCCATGGTCACAGATGTTCACACCTTACAACTCAAAGGACACTTTCCTAGGGGAGAGGGAAGGCGTTCTGCAGGGGTTTGCTGATACAACTACTCCAGCTTCAACTGATCTCCTGGAGTGACACTTCTTTTGCCTGCTGAACAAGGCAGATAGGTGCTCTGCCAGCTCAGAGAACATCAGCAGGTCCAAGCAGCAGAGCTGGAATTTGCTCTGGAGCCAGGCTGACAGCCAAAGGGAGAGCACTCTGATGTAGCCAGGACAACGCTGCCCATCCAGGACAAATTTGGAAATGCCTGCCCAGGGCAACTGTGAAGATGTTTCACTTGCAGCTCACTTCTGCCACTCACCTTCCAGCCCACATCATGGGAAGAGAGCAAATCACACCACAGTGATGAGGTAACAGCCTGTCATAGAATCATAGCATCATAGAATGGTAAGGTTGGAAGGGACCTCAAGGATCATCTAGTTCCAACTCCCTGCCATAGGCAGGGACACCTCCCACTAGCACAGCTCACTCAAGGCCTCATCCAATCTGGCCTTGAACACCTCCAGGGAGGGAGCAGCCACAACCTCCCTGGGCAATCTGTGCCAGTGCCTCATCACCCTCACTGTAAAGAACTTCCTCCTAACATCCAGTCTAAATCTTCCCTCTGCCAGTTTAAACCCATTGCCCCTTGTCCTGTCGTTGCAGGAGGCCTGTCCTTGAAGGAAGCCCTCAGCCAGGCTCCTTGTACCTGCATCAGCTCTCTTGGAGACCAATACTTCCTCTCTGAGAATGCAGTCTCAAGACACCCATCTCAGTCTGGCTGTTCATGAAAGCTTGTGCCCTGACACAAAGCTTAGGAGGGGCCTGACTGACCTTGAGGACAACAGGCCTTCATGGTGCTCACATCATCGTAGATTGGTTTGGGTATGAAGGGACCATTAAAAGTCATCTCATCCAATCCTCCTGCAATCACCAGAGACATCTGCAACAACAGCAGGTTGCTCAGAGCCCTGCTCATCTCACCTGGAATGGTTACAGGAATGGGGGCATCTACCTCCTCTCTGGGCAACCCAGGTAAGTGTCTCACCAACCTCAGCATAAATGATTTCTTCCTTCTGTCCAGTCTGAATCTCCCCTCTTTTAGTTTAAAACCATCAACCCTTGTCCTGACACAACAGCCCTTTAAGTACTGAAAGGCCATAAGAAGGTCTCCCTGGAGCCTTCTGTTCCAGGCTGAACAACCTCAACTGCCTCATCTTGTCCTCACAGAAGAGCACAGCCCTCAACATTTTTGTGGTCACTCCAACAGGTCCATGCCTGTCCTGTGCTGAGGATCCCAGACCTGGACATAGTACTGCATGTGGGGTCTCATCAGAGTGGAGACAGTTGGGTTTTGCACTGCCAACTGATGCCCAGCTCTTCAGGCCCAACACCCCCAAGCCCTTGTCCAAAGAAAGGACTCCTTGAGAGCTCATCTCCCACTCAGCTGCTGCTGAAACACTCTTCAGGGTAGAAACACAACTATGTTTCAGCTCACCACATGCAGGATCAGCTTTGTCATTCATCTACTTCACCCACAAATCCAGGTCTTAATCAGCAAATTAGCATCACCTTTCTTCATAGTGGCTCACAAGTGCAACTTGTCCTTCTCCAAGTCATTTTTTTGTCATGAGTTAGGGCTCTGCCACCACCAAGGACTCAGATTTCTTCCTCAATTTCTGGGAGAAAAGGTCAAAGGAAAGGGAATTTCATACGCTCCAGGAGCCTCCTTTTCAAAGCAGACAGACATTTGTCACAGTGCTTGCTCTAAAATAGCACCTTGCACAGAGACACAGCTTCTGAAGATGGCAAGGAGGAGCCAACCAGCCCAGACAGCCCCCTTGAGATTCAGTTTTAAATTTCTTAAGGGCAGAGTCAACTTTGCAGCAACAATCTCATCTCTCACACCATCACTGGCCACTTGTCCATGCCAGGATAGCCACAAGATCACTTGATCCCTACTTGCTCCATTCAGCCACCTTTCAGGGTGCCAGAGGGCACCCCCACAACCAGTCCTAGCTGCCACAGTGCTATCATGGGCTCACTATGAGTTGGTTGGCATTGTTAGAGGAGTCAGAGACCCAAATGGCTCATAGAGTTTAAAAACAACATTAATCATGCAAGCAGGATGCTTCTGGAAGATCTAATTATGTGTCCAAGGAGGAAAAAAATACAGATTTATAGCCCAGATCCTGTTAAGGCCCTTCCTGTCCAGGAAAACAATGGTGCTTCTAACTAATCTGGTTAGCTGGAGCCAGTGGCAGACCAAACATCATCACACACTGCCCTGGGCACACCACTGTCAGAGACCAAACAGATCCACGGCACACTGGAGAAGAATGGCACTGATAACGCCAACCTGGAAGGAGCGGCTGACAGAGCGTCAGGTTGTGCTGACATCCAGCAAGACCTGGACAGCTGGAGAGTTGGGCAGAGGGGAACCTCAAGAAGTTCAACAAGGTCAGCTGTAGGGTACTGCCCCTGGGGAGGAATAACCCCTTGCACCAGGACAGATCAAGGGGTGGCCTGCTGGACAGCAGCTGTGCAGAGAAGGACCTGGGATCGCTGGGGAGTTGCTCAGGAGTCAGAAATGTGCCTCTGTGGCCAAGGTGGCCAGCGGTCCCCTGGGGTACATTCAGAAGAGTGTGGCAAACAGGTCAAGAGAGGAGGGAGGGAGGTTTTCCTTCGTCTCTACTTGGCCCTAGGAAGGTCTTGGGTCCACTTATGGGCTCCCCAATTCAAGAGAGACAGGGAAATACTGGAGAGAGTCCAGGAGAGCCTATAAAGATGCTGAGGTGACTGGAGCATCTCCAAGAGACCCGGGGCTGTTTAGCCTGGAGAAGCGGGGATCTTCTGGTGAGGCACTGGCACAGGTTGCCCAGGGAGGTTGTGGATGCTCCCTCCCTGGAGGTGTTCAAGGCCAGGTTGGACGAGGCCTTGAGTGACCTGTACTAGTGGGAAGTGTCTCTGCCTATGGCAGGGGGTTGGAACTAGATGATCCTTGAGGTCCCTTCCAACCTTACCATTCTATGATTCTCTGGTTCTCAATGCTTAGCAGTATCTGAATGTCTAGGGACAACAGGATGGAGCCAGACTCTTTCCAGTACTGCCCAAAAACACGACAAGGCAGAAATGGCACAACTGGGACCCAGAAGGTTCCAACTGAACGTAAGGAAAAACTTTCACGTGAGGGTTCTGGAGCCCTGGATTAGGCTCCTCAGAGAAGTTGTGGAGTCTCTTCTTCTCTGGAGAGTTTCCAAACCCACCTGGACATTGCAGTCTCAAGCAAACTGCTGTGAGTGTCCCTACTTTAGCAGACAGGTTGGACTGGATGATCCCCAGAGGTCCCTTCCAACCCCCACCAGGCTGGGATTCTGTGAGCCTTGGCAGAGCAAATCCATCAAGTCCATAAGGCTGTTGCCTATAAATCTCCTTAAGTACGAAGAGGGTGCAAGACTAAGAACCTTCTCCCATCAGGCTTTAGATAAGCCAGGAGGCTGTGAACTTGACTGTCCCCACAGACCATGATTGAGCGGAGCCCTGCCAGTGCAAACATGTCACATTTGCACTATGCCCCCACATCCAGTGATGCATGAGAAGTCACATTGTTCTCTAATGGTACTGATTAACTCAAGCCCTATTTACCTTTTCTAAGGTCATTTCTCAGCTGGCATTAAGAATGGAGTGACAGGACAACAGGAAACAGCTTCAAGATGCGCTACGAGAGAGGTTAGGAGGAAAAATTTCTTCTCCAAAGAGTTGTCAAACCATGGAACAGGCTGTTTGGGGTCCAGCAGAGACTGCTGGAGTCACCACTCTTGGAGGGACTGAGACGGCATGGACACGTGGTGCTACGGGACATGGTTTAGTGGTGGTCTGACAGTGTTGAGTTAATGGTTGGACTCAATGATCTGAAAGGTCTCCTCCAACCAAAATGACTCTAGGGAGGGACTGCCTGAGCAGCCAACAGCACAAGCTTCAATGCCAGCATCGCTTCCCTCTTCCTGTCTCTTCCTGAATGTGGAGTCTTTGGACATCCAGCACTCAGAGTTCCAAGCATAGGAGCATCATTGAATCATAGAATCATAGAATGGTAAGGTTGGAAGAGACCTCAAGGATCATCTAGTTCCAACCCCCTGCCATAGGCAGGGACACCTCCCACTAGTACAGCTCACTCAAGGCCTCATCCAATCTGGCCTTGAACACCTCTAGGGAGGGAGCAGCCACAACCTC
>VWZE01019355.1:43323-67155 GCA_013396675.1 Eubucco bourcierii
TACTATCAGGTCCCCTCGAAGCCTTCTCTTCTCCAGGCTGCAGAGCCCCAACTCTCTCAGCCTGTCCTCATAGCAGAGCTGCTCCAGCCCTCTGATCATCTTTGTGGCCCTCCTCTGGACCCGCTCCAACACTTCCATGTCCTTCCTGTGCTGAGGGCTCCAGAACTGCACACAGTACTCCAGGTGGGGTCTGACGAGAGCAGAGTAAAGGAGCAGAATCACCTCCCTTGCCCTGCTGCCCACACTGCTCTTGATGCAGCCTAGGACTCGGTTGGCTGTCTGGGCTGCATGTGCACACTGCAGGCTCATGTTGAGCTTTTCATCAACCCAGACTCCAAGGTCCTTTTCCTCAGGGCTGCTCTCCAGCCATTCATCACCCAGCCTGTATTTGTGCTTGGGATTGTGCCTACCCAGGTGCAGGACCTGTGCACCCTCCAAGTACACTTCAGTGCAAAGCATCAGCAAGCAGCCCAAGCAGAGGTGACATACAGCACAGCACCACCCAGCCTCAAACAAACCCAGCCCCTCCATGGGCTAGACTCCCTCTCCAGCATGGCAGCTCATGAAAGGACCTGCCCGTGGTCACCCCGGGAGCTCACCATTGGGCACCCCAGGTGCCAAAAAAAGCACCCATCCTTAAGCTGATCCTTAGTTATGTGAGCTCCAGCTACCACATCCAGAAGGTTGGAGCTCTGTGCCAGCACCAGAGAGACCCTGTGATGGGATGGAGCAGCAGCCAGCACCACCACCTTACTGCCGAGTCTCAGTTCCATCCCATCAGGATGCTAGGGAGGGGAAATAATTTTCCCGTGGATACATAACATGGAGCAACATCTGATGTTGATGGCAGGCTTTAGAGAGCTGCCTGCCAACTTCCACTGCATACAGGAGCTGTCTCCACTTGGGAGCATTAAATATCCAGGAATATGGGTCACCAGTGCTGCAGAAAAGATGTGCAGATGGTGAGCACAGTAGGGAAAAGGAATTTTCAAAGATGCAGTTAGAGGAGGATCAGCCAGTAATGAACCTCTGGAATGGGAACCAGAGCAGTGACTGTGGGGAGGAAAAACATGGGGAAGAAGAAAAGTCAGAAGCAAAAATACGTGGAGATTGCAACAACCAAAAGACTTTCCTACCACTGCAAGAGTTGGTTTGGACTTGAAAAAAAGAACGCTGAAGTATCTGCAAAGGGAGTCAGAGTAGTTTTGCAAGCCTGTTCCTGGGGTCCGAGAAGAGCAGGAGGAACCAAGTTGAACGTGGCAGCACAGTCTGAGCAGGGCAGGAAGCAGTGGCTGCTCTCCATCCCTAGGCACACTTAAACATCCACCCTGTGCCCTGCCAAAGGCATTGTCACAGCAGACCATCCCAAAACACATTTCCCACCCTGTAACCAAGACATGAGTGTGCTCTTAACCAGCTTGCTGATGATCCAGCACCAGGAGGAGTGGCTGGCACCCTGTGAGGCAGTGCTGACATTCACTGAGACCTGGACAGGTTGCAGAGTTGGGTGGATTCATGAAGTTCAACAAGGGCAAGAGCAGGGTTCTGCCCCTGATGGAAAGCAGCTCTGCAGAGAAGAACATGGGAGTGCTGGTGGACACATTGCCCAGGAGTCAGTCCTTGTGACCATGAAGGCAAACAATCTCCTCCGTTGCAGGAAGAAGTGTGTGACCACCAGGTCCAAGGAGTTTCTCCTCCCACTCTACTCTGCCTTCAGGATGCCACCTTTGGAGTACTGATTCTGGGCTTCCCACTTCAAAAGTGAAGGATCTACTGGAGGGAGTCCAGCAGAGACTACAAAGATGATGAAGAAAAGCATCAATGTGCAAAGAAAAGGCTAAGACCTGGGGCTGTTTAGCCAGGAGAAGAGTAGATTGAGAGGGAATCTTCTCAGTGTTGATCAACAGCTAAAGGGTGGGGGGAAAGAGGATGGGGTCAGACTCTTTTCAATGGTGCCCAGTAACAGGAACAAGGGGCAGTGGGCACAAACTGGAACCCACTAAGTTGTGCCTTAACAGAAGGAGAAACTTCCTTTCTGTGAGGGTGCCAAAGCTGCAGACCAGACTGCCCAGAGAGATTGTGAAGTCTCCTCCTCTGGAGAGATTCCTAATTTTCCTGGACACAATCCTGGGCAACCTGCTGTTGGTGATTATGTTTTAGCAGCAGGGTTGGACTAGATGATCCCCAGACACCCCTTCCAACCCCTACAGTGCCAAGATTCTGTGAGGGAGAAGACTACCTTCAAGTTTGGGCAAAGCCTACGTGAAGGGCCCAAATGAAACATTCTTTTTCCAAAGCACATCACCCTCCACCTCCCTCGATTCCTCATCCTGCCTCTTCACAAAGAGGAGCCTCACAACAGCAAGAGTTGCATAACTTCATTAGCCCTGACACTGCTGTGAGCAAGACCCAAGGCACAGCAAGTCAGGACAATTATACAGGCCCCAGTGAGGTGCCCATTTCTGAGCCAGCTATGGGAAGCAATACTTTGGATTTCCACAATGGGTTCCAGTTCTCTTCCAAACAGTCCCAACAGCCAAATGCTTGCTGTTAATTAGGAAAGAGTGACTTCTGTGATGAAGTTCATCATGGCTAAGATTCAACACGCATCAATAAACATCACAGGAAACTTTCAGAGCAATTAAATGGACCCAAGCTGGGCTGAAAAGCAGCCTATGCTAATTTTAAGTGCCTGCTTTGTACATCTTGCATCCCTGGGTGAGCATTCCAAACAGAGATGCTACTCAGCTCTCCTCTGTGTGCCACTGTCATGCTTGCATCTCTGACAGCTCCATGTCCATATGGAAATTGGTGAAAAATGGTGTCCCTCATGGGTCCGAACTGGACTCCTGTTGTTTGAGCCCTTCACTAAGGACATAGTGAGGGTGCCCTCAGCAAGCCTGCAGATGACACCCAGTTGAGTGGTGTGGTTGACAGGCCTGAAGTATGAGATCTGTTCAGAAGGACCTAGATAAGCTGGAAAAGTGGGACCATGTGCACCTCTTGAGGTTCAAGAAGGCCAGGTGCAAGGTCCTCCATCTGGGTCAGGGCAACCCCCAGTATCAATCCAGGCTGGGGGATGAAGGGAAAACTGAGAGGATAAAGTCAGAATCTCCTCTCTTTTAAAACCATCAGCACTTGTCCTGTCACAACAGGCCCTGCTAAACAGCCTGCCCCCAGCTTTCTGATAGACCTCTTTAAGCACTGAAGGGCCACAATAAGGTCTCCCTGGAGTCTTCCCTTCTCCAGGCTGAACAATTGCCTGGAGGTGTATGTTGGACATGAGGAACGATTTCTTCCCCAAAGGGTTGCCAAGGCCTGGAAGAGGCTGTCCAGGGTAGTGGTGGAGTCACTATCCCTGGAGGGTTTACCAGACATGTAGATATATGGTGCTGAGCACATGGTCTAGTGGTGACTTGGTAGTGCTGAGATAACAGTTGGACTTGATGATCTTAAAAGTCTCTTCCAACAAAAACAATTCCATGATTCCTCAACTTTTGAACTTCCTTCCAGCATCCTCTACAACAGAGTGCATCTGAGCAGCCTCTTGGGAAGCTGTGCACTATTTAAAGGCAGACACAGCCAGCCAGAGGCTCAGAGCACTCAAGAGAGCCTTCTGGGAATGAGTTAACTGATTCAAGAAAGGGTTTCAAAGGGTTCCTCTCCACCACACCCTTCCTGCTAAGGACCTTGCAGAAGAAGGCAAGTTAGTTGTTTGAGGGTAAGGAAGACCAGCTTTTTAATTACCATGGCCTCAAGTCTCACATCCTCATCCCTAGCATCAAGTGTCTTTATTTTCTGCTGCTCCCACTACCACTCCTGTTGTTCCACTGGGAGCACAGTGACCTGCTCTCCATGGCATTTGAAGCCTGAAGGCAAGAGGATTTATTGAATCTGGTTGAGAAGAGCACCTCCTTCTTCAGGGCAGAGAGGACACCACGTAAGACCAGCTTAAGTGGCCTACAGAAACTGTGCAAGCAATAGCCAAAACAACACACATGAACCTGCAAATGCCTGGCAAGTCTGATGCTGGTGCTGGCTTGGACTGGCGACAGTCCTGGAGATCAGGGATTCCCACCTGGAAGCAGAGTGCAGAACAGGGAGAAGAGCATCGACAAGGAGAGTATCTTCCACCATAAAAAGAAATCCTTTAAGCCAGATGTCCTTTGGTGCATTCAGTGCACCAGGCTCTCCCAAGTTAAGGTCTCAACTGACACTGCAGGACAACTGTGTTTGATATGCTGCTGCAAACCCTGTAGTGACCCTGACCAGGAGGCCACTGTGCACGAAGTCAGTGACCACCACTGCAGTCAGCCTGAGGTCTGTGCTGTGCTGCACAGATCAAGCCAGCCAGCTGACAGCAGCGGAGGAG
Organism: Eubucco bourcierii; assembly: GCA_013396675.1. Classification (NCBI taxonomy): domain Eukaryota; kingdom Metazoa; phylum Chordata; class Aves; order Piciformes; family Ramphastidae; genus Eubucco; species Eubucco bourcierii. The sequence continues at coordinate 47,696 of VWZE01019355.1, forward strand.
CCTGCGGGCAGCTCCCACTTGGTATCAGTGACTGGGTCACCTGCATGTCCTTGCCTTTATCTAGGAGAGTTGCAAGAAGCTCTTGTTCCTTTTCGTGCCATCAGGAAAGAACATTCTTTACATCTGGCACAGGGAATGAGGAACAGAGCTGTTTTCTTGGGAAAAAAACCACTTATAATTTTTCAAATTATAAAAATCATTGGGTGTGTTAAGAGCGTGGCCAGCAGGCCACAGATTCCACTCTACTCTGCCCTAGTGAGGACACATCTGAAGTATTTGGGGCAGTTACGGACTCCCCACTTCAAGAGGAACTCCTGGAGAGAGTCCAGCAAAGGTTACAAAGATGTTGAGGGGATTGGAGCATCTCTCTGATGAGGGAAGGCTGAGAGACCTGGGGCTGTTTAGCCTGGAGAAGAGCAGCCTGAGAGGGAATCTTCTTAATGCTCATCAGTAGCTAAGAGCAGGGGGCAGGAGCATGTGGCCAGACTCTTTTCAGTAGTGCAACAGGACAAGGGGCAATAGGCACAAATTAGAACCCAGGAGGTTCTACCCGAATGTGAGGAAAAAATTCTTTCCTGTGAGGGTGCTGGAGCACTGGATGAGGCTGTCCAGAGAGGTTGTGGAGTCTCCTTCTCCAGAGAGACTTCAAACCTACCTGGACATTGCAGTCCTGGGCAATCTGCTGTGAGTGACTCTGCTTTTAGTTGGATGGATGAACCCAAGGTCCCTGCCAATTCCAACCATGCCGGGATTCTGAGACTTTGTGAAACATCAGATGTATCTTCTACAGACAGTGTATGCCCAGCATGGATCAGAGGCCCATTTGATACTACACCACCTGGGTTCCCACCACCTAAAAGAATTATCCAGACTGTTCTCTAAACAGCACTTGTCAGAGTCTGAGTATCTGACTGGTCTAACAGGCTAGCACCTCCTGATGTCCTGATGTAAAACCTCTGCTAGCTATGAACCCACCACCAGGCTGCATGCTCTCAACCACATGGCTAGGCTCAGCACAAGACACCTTCTCCTTAACCTTTTGCTATAGGAGATCTTTCCCAAGCTCCAGTTCACTTTCCTCTTACTGGACTCTTATTTGCTTCTAAAGCTTCTAGGGTGAGACACCAGCCTGTTCCACCTTTGGACCCAAACGTGTCATTGCCTTCCCTCTAACACCCCTCCCATGTCACAGCCAAGAAGCAGCACTCTCATGTGCTCCTTCACCAGCATTCCCCCCAAAACCATTACTCCTGAGGAGAATATGCAGCCTTCAATGACAGCATCATGAGAGGCTCAAACTGCACCCAGCTTACATGATGAGGAACATACAGAGACCACCCAGACACACGGCTAGAGCCTCACACACAACACTCATCAGTTGAGTAATTTCTGGGCTCCTGTGTGAGCTGGATGAAAGAGCCACACAGTCACCACACATCTAGCTGCAAGATGTGGCCCATCAGCATCTCCATCACACTAGAAGACACCAGGAGAGTGTTCAACCCCAGGGTAGAGTTAAATTAAGCAGAATCACAAGCAGTTCAGACAACAGCAGGCAAGGAAAGGCTACAGGAAGCATGACAGGAATACCAAAAGGCAGTGACAAACCACTGAAGCTGTCTGTAACCAAGAGACCACACGAAGCTGCACCACTTTGCCCTCACCTGTAGTCAAATCTTACCTTCTACCTTCCACAGCTCGTCTGGGCACTGTGAGTGCAGCCTCCCCAACCCACTGAAATGAGCCATAGGAGTCACAGTGTCACATAAGCAACCTGTAGCTCATGGAGAGGCATGAGCAGAAGTAATAAGAGTGCTGTCTGCAACACAAAAGCCACCCTTCCCCTCCTCATCGTGCTGCCCAGGCTCCAGCCCACACACTGCACCCAGCTCCAGGCACCACGCTCAGGAAAGATCCAACTTGCAGAAGGGAGAGCTGTTTAGGCTGCTCTGCGAAAGCAGGACTTGGAGGCGCTCTGGAGGGAAGAAAGAAGTAGGTCTTTCTCCTAGAGAAAGCAAAGTAGGAACAGGCACCTCTATGAATGTTCTAGATGATTCATTTCCACACCACTCCCTGTAGGAGGTTGCTCAAAAGCCTGCCAGAAAGTGATTTGCAGAGAGGTTCTGAAGAAAACCATGACCTCTGGCATCCAGCTGTCAGGTTTACACCCAGAAACAGCAGCTCCTGGCTGCATCCTCCTTGGCAGAGGACATTCAACACTCAACAGTTACAGAGCATCTGGGCACAGAAAGCCCTTCCTTCCCATATTAGGTTAGCTTCTCAATGTCTCCAAAGTGACATAAGCTACATCAGGACCTTCTCCCAAGGAGCAAGCAATAGGACAAGTGGAAAAGACTTCAGGTTGCACCTGGAGAGATTTAAGTTGGACATTTTGAATGATTTCTTCCCTGAAAGAATTTTCAAGTCCTTAAAGAGGCTGCCCACCCTGGAACCACTGGTGAGTCAAGTGAGATCACCTCTATCTGCTCCCTGGCCACAGTGTGGAATTACAGTATCATCTTTGTGAGGGGTCTAAAGCACATGTTCTGTGAGGGAACTGGGGTTGTTCAGACTGGAGAAAAGGAGGCTCGAGGCTCAGACCTTTTCACTCTCCAAAAAAGAGGCTAGAGCTAGGTGGAGGTCAGTCTCTTCTCCCAAGGAACAAGCGACAGGACAAGAGGAAATGACCTCACATTGCACCAGGGGAAGTTTAGGCTGAACACAAGGAACAACTTCTTCCCTGAAAAAGTTATCAAAGCCTGCAACAGAGTACCCAGGGCAATGGTGAAGTCACCATCCCTGGAGGAGCTTAAAAGACTTGTAGATATACGGTGCTGAGGATGTGGCTTCATGGTGACCTGGCAGTGCAGGGTTAACAGCTGGACTCAATGATCATAAGCTTCTTCCAACCAAAAAGGATTCCACACCACAGTCTCCTGATGAAGGAATGTCAGAGGCACTTTAAAACTCCCCAGTAAAACTGTACATTTTGCTGCACAGTTTCTATGGGCCAAGGAGTTCTTCAGCATCCCTTCAAGAACAGCTTAAGGACAGCTCTCTCTACATCCCTACCACCCATGGCACTGAGCCAGCCTGTCACAGAAGGAGCAGACACCTACCTCTCTCCCAGCCAGCAGAAATGTGCATGCTGCAAAGCTACAACCATCTGGAGTCCTGACTCGACGCTTCCCATATGTGCTGCTGGCAGCAACGAGAGAAGTAAATCAGCCAGGGCTGGAGAATCATAGAATCATAGAATCATAGAATGGTAAGGTTGGAAGGGACCTCAAGGATCATCTAGTTCCAACCCCCTGCCATAGGCAGGGACACCTCCCACTAGTACAGCTCACTCAAGGCCTCATCCAATCTGGCCTTGAACACATCCAGGGAGGGAGCATCCACAACCTCCCTGGGCAACCTGTTCCAGTGCCTCACCACCCTTACTGTAAAGAACTTCCTCCTAACATCTAGTCTAAATCTCCCCTCTGCCAGTTTAAGCCCATTGCCCCTTGTCCTGTCATTGCAGGACCTTGTAAATAATCCTTCCCCAGCCTTCCTGTAGGCCCCCTTCAGATACTGGAAGGCTACTATCAGGTCCCCTCGAAGCCTTCTCTTCTCCAGGCTGAAGAGCCCCAACTCCCTCAGCCTGTCCTCATAGGAGAGCTGCTCCAGCCCTCTGATCATCTTTGTGGCCCTCCTCTGGACCCGCTCCAACACTTCCATGTCCTTCCTGTGCTGAGGGTTCCAGAACTGCACACAGTACTCCAGGTGGGGTCTGACGAGAGCAAAGGGGCAGAATCACCTCCCTTGCTCTGCTGGCCACGCTTCTCTTGATGCAGCTTAGGACTCGGTTGGCTGTCTGGGCTGCATGTGCTGTAGATCGTCTTGCATGAAGCTCTTCTGCTCCTCTGTATCAGCTCCAGGGGCACTAGCTCCACTCCAAAGACGTGGTACTTCCCTTGGACACATGTTGATTCCTCCACATCCCACTCCTCAAATCTCCTTGCTCTTTTCCCAGACCTATTGCGTGCAGGTTAGAGAGCTTCTGCAGGCAGAGCTCAAAGGCTGAGGCAGAGACCAAGGCTGCAGAGCCATTTGCTGTAGGAACTGGAGGAGTCCTGCTGCAGAAGACCTGGTTCTGACCATGAATCACCTTTTGCTCATTCCATCTATCTTCCAGCTACACCAGCTTCAGGTACATATTCAAGTCACACACTGTGAGCCACTTTCTCAAGTGACCTGCTGCACTGCTGCCACATGCTGACCTCTGCCACTCAGGTTAAACACACAGGCCTACCCTGGGGATGAGGCAGAGAAAGCAGCTCAGCAACAACTCTTGGGTAATTCTATGTTGCCATCCATACACCCCCTCATACTACTCCTACCTTGCTCTGCCTGTTTGGACAGAGCAGTTTACACTGCCGCAGACGTTTCCTGGGCAAGAACACAGAATCCCAGCACGACAGAGGTTGGAAGGGACCTGTGGGGATCACCTAGTTCAACCCCACTGCTAAAGCAGGCTCATCCACAGTAGATTGTCCTGGACTGAAATGTTCAGGCAGGTCAGAAATCTCTCTGGAAGAGACTTCACGACCGCTCTGGACAGCCTGGTCCAGGCAGTCCCAGAGGAAAGAACTTTCTCTCCAAGTTCAGATGGAACTTCCTGGGTTCAAGGTTGTGCCTACTGCCAGGCACCACTGAACAGAGTCTGGTTCTACTCTCTTGACTCCTGCCATTTAGCTATTGATTAGCATTGAGAAGATCCCCTCTCAGTCTGCTGTACTTTGCTGTCCCTCAACCTCTCCTCACCAGAGATGCTCCAGTCCCCTCATCTTCTTTGTAGCCTTTGCTGCACCCTCTCCAGTAGTTCCTTGTCTCTTTTGAACTGGGGAGCCCAAAACTGATCCTAGGATTCCTGATGTGGACTTGACTATGGCAGAACAGAAGTGGAAGAGAGCCTCATTTGACCTCACTAGGACAGAACAGAGGACTGTAAGAACAGTTAGCTGCACCCAAAAGGGCCAATGGCTTTTCATCAACAGAACAGCATGGATCTAGTCACATTTTCAAGGCAAGGGGAGAGCAGGACAAGCCTCGACACCTAAAGCAAGGCTGGAATATGTGAGCTGGTACCAGAGATTTGTGCCTCAACCACACAAGCTAACAGAACCCCAAAAAAAAGCTCCCCAAACAAACAATATACAAAGGAAGAAAGCATTGCAGAGAGATCAAGTGAGGCTTCATTCTCCCCATGGCTTTGCCTCATGTCAGCACTGACAGCTCTTCTTAACACAGTTTACTGGGATCTTCCCCTGCAGGTGCTCTCACTGCGGGTGCTTCCTGCAGAGCTGTGCATCAGTGCAGGGCAGAGGTGATGCTCCCTGAGCCAAGTGTGAACCCACCCGCTCTTATCAAAGTCCCTGCTGGCTCAGTGAAACCACAACCTCTCCAGCAAAGCTACTTCTGCCAGACAGACCACACTCTGGCCCCTGGACATACTCAGCTTTATTGGTCTCTGTTTCTTAGTTCAGCCATGCCAACCTGGAAGTGATACCTGGAAGTCAGAGATCTGCTGACACCTTTCAGCCCTCTGCCATCCAAAACCAAGAGCAGTAGACAAACTGGTGTATAACTGGTGACAGTAAGAAGTCAATGCTGACCACACCATGCTACTTCCTCACCCTAATCTGCATTCAGGGTCCTGTTCACACATTTAACTGCAATGGCATTTACATAAAGTGTCTCCAGAAAGACCATGACCTGGGAGCATGTCTTTGGTGCTTGACACAGAAACAAGAAGGTAACTGGCAATCACCTGGACCTTCCCAAGTTCAACTATCAGCACCACTTGTAGAGGGTGGAGATCCTCTTCTCACTGCATGGGTACTGAAAACAAAGACAGCAACATCTCAAATCCCTTTGGGCATTCCTGAACAGGCTGAACACACGACAGCCTGTACAGGGAACTTCAAGCCACCTGTCACATTGGTCAAACTAGATCTGCCAAGTGCATTTACCTCCATTTCTTCAGTGCAAAAAGAGAGTTAAGAGAATGCCCTGACCATTCCTGCCACCACGGACTGATGCAGAAGGCGGATCAGACCCACACACACGGCCTCACCCAGCTATACAGCACACCAGAGTTGTCCTAACTGTCCTGTGCACTTAAGTGACACCCCATGAATGAAACTGGAAGGATGCGGTGTATACAAGGACAAAGCAAAGAAAAGGAGAAGGTGAGGTGGAACCTTTTAGGTTCACTGCTGGTGCAGAAGGCAAAACATAGTGAACACGTTCCATACAAAAACACAATCCCATGTTCCCCTGGGATACCAAAATCTCCGGCCCAAAATCCAGCCCCCAGGGATTTAAGCTGCCATGGCAAAGTCTGTCAGCACTTAGAACAGCTTCCTTCAAAGGTTTCCAGAGCTTTGAACAGGACACAGATGTGGCCACACTTACACAAGGAGAGGGGATGATTTCTGGCACATTTCTGTGGCTCTGACTGTGCAGAGAGCAGCCAGAGTATTAGAGAAACATGGTGCTGAAATAATCCAGAGGACACCTCCTGTGCTGGCCATGCTCCCACCACAATGCACCCAGAACTCCCTTGTCCACGGACCCATCACAGCACAACCTTGGCAAGGCACCATCTTCAGTGCATGTGGTAATATGCCAGTCACTTTTCTTGGACACATCTTCTGGAGGGGACAGGCAAGCAGCCAAAGTGTTGCTCCAAACTGCACCCACATGGCACCCAGCAATGCTTCCCATTACCTGAGACAGTGTGAGGGGGGCACACACATCAAATGTGATCACATCCCACTCAGAAACGTTGTACTGGAGGACCTGAAGGTGTGTCCCCCACCTCAGCAGCATGGCTCAGGGAGCACAGCCAGTGTGTGACCATACTACCCCACGCTCTGCTGTCCCCATGCTAGACCCCACTGCATGGTACCCAGCCTGTCCTGCAGTGGGGAAAACAGCCCAGGAGTGTTGCACTGGGCATTGTACCCCCCAGCATCTCATGCTAGGAAAACAGGCTGGAGGGACTCAGTTTACAGGCAGAAACTCTGTGGTGCGGGACTTTGTGCATGTAAACTCTTTGGCACGGTGGCACAGGACGGTGTCCCTGTCCTCTCCTTTAAGGAGGGGGACATTTCACACCACCACCACTTTGTGGTGCATTTCATTAGTGGGCATTGCCCGGTCCCATACGGGCAGCTGAGCGGGGTACCCTCCACAAAGCCCAGCCCCTACCACACAGCCCAAGACCTCGCCCCACTCGCGGTGAGGCATTTGTGGCGGGGTGGGTGAGGATGTCTCACAATTCAAGCAACCACCTTACCACTGCAGCTGAGAACCCCCGGCCCTACGGAACAGGAGCCCACGGCTCCCCCTCCAAGGGGTCAAAATCTATGGCAGCCCCTGCCTTCCAACCCTATGGCACAGGGCTCCACTGCAGCCTTCCCTCCCCCTCCAAATCCCAAGCCTCACTGCAGCTCCACAATCTCAAAACTCGGGCTCCTCTCTCAGCTCCCCTTCCAAACCCTGGCTCCCAAAGAACCTCCCGCGTCCCACGGCACCCCACACGACCCCAGAACCTCCTCTGTGGCACCAGACCCCATTGTAGCCACCCCAAAATACTGGCCCACATCACAGCCAGCCACACACACATAAACAGTGGGTCTTACTGCATCACTGCAGCTTCCCTCCCGCCACAGACCGCTCTTTCAAAGAGCGATCCCTCAGACATCCCCCTCACGGCGCCAGGCCCCGAGGCGCTCTCCGACTTCCGAGCCCCACATGTAAGCCCCCACGGCCCCTCAACCTGCGCCTCCCACGCCTCGGCGCGCCACTACCTTGTACTTGCTGAAGCCGGCCAGCTGCTCGGCGGTCACGTACTCCATGGTAGCCAGCGATGACCGATGCCACTGCCGGTGCCACCACTCCGCTCCCGCCTTGACCCCCGGCGGCCTCCGTAGTCCGCCTCTCGCCGCCGCATCGGCCCACCCGGCGTGGCCATGACGTCACGGGGCCCCGCCCGTCGCGCGGTCACGGAGCGACGATGAGCCTGGCTGTGGGAGGGCGCCGCCTGCCGGGAGGGAGGGCACTACGCTCTGAGGGGAGGTGCCCGCGTCGGTGGTGCGGTCTTCGCTGCTAGCAGAGCACGGAGTCATGGAATCCTTTCGGTTGGGAGGGACTTTTAAGGTCATTGGGTCCAACCCTGAAACCAGTACTGCTTGGTCGCCGCTAAATCATGACTCTCAGCACCGCATTTACAGGGCTTTTACACTGCTCCACAGAAGCAGACTTCACCTTTGCCCTGGGCAGCCTCTTTCAGGGCTCGACGACCCTTTTGGGGAAGAAATTGTTCCTCGTGTCCCACCTAAACTTCCCCTGGTGCCACCTGAAGCCATTTCCTCTTGCCCTATCACTTGTTGAAGGCATGTGGGACCCGTCTTGCACCCCAGGCTGGCATTTGCTGGTCGATGGTAACCTGGCACTTAGTCCTTGCAGCACACAAAAACACTGATGAGATGTGTCTCCTGTCATTGCCTACATACCTGTTTCATCAGGTCTGTATCTCAGTATATTTTGGGTTTGGTTCCCATTTTTTCCCTTAGTTTCCCAGCTGACCAACACCCCACTCAGGTAACCTCACTGGAATCAACTTTCTCACCCTCTCACTCATCAAAAGTGTGTCTGATCAGGCTTGGTTCTCACTACTACCTCTCTTTATTGGTCAGATTTGTTTTACTGGATGTTCTTCTTTACAGCTTCATCCCCCTTCTTATTATCAGTTGAGACACTGAAGAAGGTCCTTGACCATACAGCCTGAAAGAAGCAGATACTCTCCTTCCATACATCCTTCCACACAGCATCTCCCAGCTGCCATCTGCTCAGTCTTCACAGCACAAATACTGAAGTCACACACAACAGTCTCACTTGGAAATAAAGGATACAGAGGCCAGGCCTGTTGTTCTTCTTGTTTATTAGCAAAGACTACAGGGAATTAACACTGAACGAGCACTGTAGCAACCTTTCCAGAAGGAGAAGCCTTGGGTTTCCAGAAACCTTGCAGGAACTGCACAGCAAAACCCACCAACCAACTCCCTGATGCAGTCCTAGCACCTCAGTGTCCCTCTCAGAGTGAGGGGCCCAAAACTGAACCTAATATTCAAGGCTCAGTCTCATCACTGCCTGTTCTCCAAGGCTGCCCAGAGAGGTGGCAGATATCCTATCCCTTGAAACATTCAAGGTCAGATTGAGTGGGGCTTTGAACAACCTGGTATAGTGAAAGGTAGAAGCTCATGCCCATGCTCCAAGGTATTTAAAGGTTCCTTCCAACCCAAACAATTCTATGATTCTATGATTCTGTGCTTTTACTTAAAGCTTAAACAAATGGCAAGAGCAGTTGTTATCGTGGCTAAGAGCTAAAGGAACATTCACAGCTCATCTTAACACAGGCAGTAAGCCTAATAAACACAAAGTGAGGCAACTACCAAAATCCACACAGGCTGTCGCATGAACTGCTTTAATGAGAGAACAACTGCTTAACGACTAGCTCAGCTTATCAATAAGGAATCAATAATGGAATGATTATTGATAATGGGATAATGGGATAATGATATCCCAAAACACAAACCAGCAGAGCCTGCAGCCGATGTTGAGCTGCTTTTCAGTTTCTGCAGCCCTTTCTTTAAGCATGACAAGTGTTTGATCCTGGAAAACTACTCTTTTTTTTGCCACTTACTTTTCCATATCAGCTGATAAAACTGGTACTTTTCCACCATCTGCCCTAGTGAGGACACATCTGGAATACTGGGGCCAGTTATGGACCCCTACTCAAGAGTCAAAGAACCTCAGCAGAGGCTACAAAGTTACTGAGGGGAATGATGCATCTCTCTGAAGAGTGAAGGCTGAGACACCTAAAGCTGTTAAGCAACCTAAGGGGATCTCAATGCTTAGCAATAGCTGAAGGTCAGAGGGCAAGAGGATGGGCCCAAGACCTTGTAAATAGTCCCTCCCCAGCTTGTATATATCTGCTTGCTAAGCTGTAAATATAGCTTTGGTTCTTAACTTCCAGCCAGCTGAGTCTAGTCTGGGTGATTTTACAAAGGGGGTGGGGGCAGGTAACTCCCAAACCATCTCACTCTCAAGTTGCAATCTGAATTTCAAGCCCCATAACACTCTGCTCCAGGTAGCACTTTCAGTTTTGAAGCTGGCATAGCTGAAGCATGGCGTGAACAACAGCAGCAGATTCAACTCAACCCATGGCAAGTAATTATAACATTTTCTGGATAGACTTGCAGGATTTCCTTCTAAAATGCAAAGCAGTTGTGGTTCTTCCTTCATTTCAACTTGGGCTCAAACTTCTCCAGTTCTTTAAGTGCTTCCTGCTTTTTAATACTCTGCCATGATGCAGGGATTTCTCCTTTGCCCTGAAATCTCCCATGGTAGCGCTTCTCCAACTTCTGTCTGAAATGAGACACAAACCATTTCCAGTATGCTTGCATGGATGGATCAGGGGGGATGTACCAAGTGGAATAAGGAGGTCCCGCATCCCGGTAGGTCTTGTAGGGGATCCATATGTCTTCATCAACATTGAATGTGATATTGCTTGCAACATTGCTAGAGCAGATATCAATGACCAGATGGTCTGTCTTATGCCACTTATACCCCACTAAAACTTGTGGACGATGGAAGATGACCTGATGGTCTCCATCATGCTTTGGTATGGTGTTTGTGCAAACAGCCCCACAAAAGGGACACTTCTCCCAGCACCCTGCAAACTGCTCAGCCAGGATTGTGTGAGGCTGCTGTTCAAATGAGCTCATATCAGCATGGGCAAGCTCTTTCTTGAGTTGATCCTTCATGGAAAGCAGTGCTTCTGTCACTGCATTATTCAGGAACTCTATATCTGCTATCTCCTGATGTTCAATGCCCTTCAGGACACTCCTGGGCAGATTCAGCACCTCTGCAAGTATGATGCAAAATTCATCCAGCCAAAGGGAGATTTTGTCATTCCTGTCCTTTCTGTCTTTGACATATTTGGTTGAGGCAAAAACTGCTGACTGAATGCTTTCGTAGAGATGAGTAAGGGAGTCATCTAAAAACTTCTCCAGCCTCCTGTTCTTGTCTAAACAGTATGTCCTAACACATGTCTCAATGTATCTCTCCAAAGCTTCTTTTGGCCTGACCAAGTACTGTTCGAAGTACTCAAAATTCTCTTTCTCAGCCAGATATTTCAGCAGGCAAACCTCCAGGTGGTACCTGTTGCCTGTGAATTCTGAGACCTTATCCATCATGTCTCGAGCTATGGCAAGGGCTGTCCTATTATAAACTGCCTGGCAAAGAGCTGGAGAAATCTTGTCACATAAAAAAACAGCAAATATCGTGATGGAAGTGGCTCCTTGGCAGGAAATCTGGAAGCACGTGAAGAAATCTTCTTTCTTGCTCTCCAGGTAGGTGACTGGATCATTTGCTTCTTTGAAAGCCTCGTGCATAATTTTAAACCTCTTCGCTGCCATTCTGCAGAGGTAGATCGATAAATCTATTCCGTAATCTTTTGTAAAGCTGTATTTTGCACTGCTGGGGACAGAGCTCATGCCTTTCTGTACCTCTTTCAGTATTTCATGAATAAAACTTCGGCTGTAATCCCTTTTCTCCTTCTCCTTCCTGTCGATGCTCTCCCTCACACACGCTATGATGTTCTCTGTAATGCGGTTTATATTGTCCACCTCGGTGCTATCAAAAGTCCCACCAAAGATGCCAAACAGTTTTTTCTTTGCAACGTGTTTCTCCAAGTCAACAGAAAACTGCCCATACATGGGATATGTCCTGATTCGTGCATCTAAGTTGGGCTCCTTAAACTGCTCTAGAAGGACACTTTCTATTTCCACATCAATATCAACTTCTTCCGGAGAGGGTGTAGGAGAGGAGAACTCAGTAATCCAGGTAGCCCAGAGAGAAATAAAGTTGCCTCGCAGTTCCCTTTCACTGAGTCTCTGGCCTTTCAGAGACAGAGCCAACTGCCTACTCTTTTTTAGGAGCTCATTTTCATATTTTGACTTCCTCTCATCCAGTTTACAGCGGTTCCTCCTCAGCTCAATGAGATTCTTACACTTCTTTCTTGTTTCAAGGAGAAGAGACTCTTTTAGTTCTCTCAGCTTCAGTTCTGTGCTGCTCTTCCACTGGACCAAGATCTCACGGTCTCTGTCTTCACTGAAATACTGCTCCATGTTTTTCATGATGGTATCACTTGTCTTTTGCACTGGAATTTCAAGGTCTTCTGGTGTGATTTTCTGCAAGTCCCCATTACGAATTCTATTGTCCAGTTTCAACTGCAAGTCTAAGATGTGACTCCTCAGCTGCCAGGTCCACTCGCTAAACGCGGTTTCCAGTTTCTTGTATGTAGCAATCTCCACTGAGTTCTTGAAGCTGAAGATGAAGTTTTCACTCAGCAAAGCATTCCAGAGGTCACTAAAACGAACCTTCAAGCTTGAGAGCCTCAAAATGCTGCCCTGCGACTCCTTCTTGGCAGCTTGGAGAATTTTGTTTTTTAATTCCTGAACATTCTGGCTGTAGGTAGGGTTGGGTGGTGCCATTGGGGGGTTTCCTTCCCACAGGTGGGCAAAGTAGTGGATGTGGGTGTTCACATCAAAGCGGATGACATCGCTAAAGCAGGAGGCATCACAGAATTCCTGCTGGGCAGCTGTCACAGTCATTTCATCCAGCTTTTCCTGCAGACGTCTTTGTCCTTCCATGTTCTGCTCCTTGGCAGTTATCTCTCCCACATTTTGGTGTACAAACAGGCAGCTCGGGTAAAGATTTACCTGCTTCATCCTCAGAAAAGCCTGCACAGCAATCTGAAGGACATCTTGCATCTCTGAAGGATTTTCTCCAAAGATATTTATCAGAGTCATGTTGCCAATGCCAATGACAAAGGTGGCCAGCTCGTTGTCATGATTAAGGGACTGTTTGTTGGCTATCTCGATAGCACGAAGCCCCTCTGTGTCAACAACTAGCATGTAATCAAAGCCAACATCTTCTTGCAGCTCCGTGTCCACTTTAATTAGCTGCATAAACGCTCCCCGGGTGCATCTCCCGGCACTGACATTAAACTGGAGACCAAACATGGCATTCAACAGGGTTGACTTCCCTGTGCTCTGGATGCCAAGCACTGAGAGAACAAACACTCGCTTGTCTCCCAGCTTCCCAACTAACCTGTCAAAGATTGCTCCAATCCATCGTAAAGGGACATAAGATGCATCTCCATCCATCAGCTCAATGGGATATCCTGAAACCATCAGATCAACTGCAATGTCAGGCAATTTGGCAAAAAGTTTCTTCTCTGAGTTCATTGATTCCAGAGCTTCATAAATCTGCCCTACCTCTCTTAAAATGTGCTCAAGGCCAATAGAGGAATCATTGATTTCATCGGAGAGGGCATTTAACTGGCTCAGCAGCACAGATTTGAGATCATTTTCCTCACTGCTCTTCTTCACGGCCAGGATGTCAGACCATAACTGGTGATACTGTCTCTTGAGTTCATCCAGGCGATCAGAGGACAAGTCATCCATAAAGACCTTCATCCACTGCAAGAAGTATTTCTTGGTATCTGCTGGCTGTGTCTGGAGAAAGCCAAGGAATGACTTCATCAGCTCATTGAGGGGGAATGCTTTTTTCAGTTGCTTTCTCCTTATTACTGACTTATCCGATTCAATTTGGCTCCGGTGATGCTCTATGCTCTTGTTCCCCTTCTCCTGCAGGCGAGTGAGTTCTTTGTCCTTCCTGCACCACGCGTACCACAGTTTCCCCTGAAGAGGCAGCAGCTGGGATTTGATGTCACACAACTTCTGCTTCTTCAGAAGCTTCACCAGCGCCTTTGCCTTTTCTTTGGCTACCACACATGCTGCTGTGTCTTCATCAACTAAGAAACCATGCTTGCGAGCTTTGTCCCGGCAGCCATCAAGGCTGAAAAGTGTGTTAGACCCTTCCAGGAGATCCCTGATTGTCTTGGTCAGCTCACCCAGTAATTCTGCTTCGTTTTTGTTCTTGATGCCTATTCTTACATTGTGGCTAGATCGGCCAGCTGCAACTTTCTCTTTCTCGGTGAAAAGACAAACCAAAGGCCTTTGCGACTCCCAGAGCTGACGCAAAATCATCATCCCTTTCTTGTCGCTCTGATCAGACTCAGCTACGAGAGCCACATTCACAGCAGATATCTCCTGCAGAAAACGCAGCTGCTCCTCATAATCCCTCGCGTCCCCGCGCAGGTTACAGAAGGCCACGCAGCAGTCAAAGCTGTCATCATCGCTGCCCCTGGGGCAGTACCAGGAGATCTCCACAACACCTTTCATCAGCAAACAGTCTTTGGTGCTGCCTTTGCAATGGCGGTGGAAAAAAGTGTCGTGTTTGTGTTTGCTCAGCAGAGCGTTCAGGATCTGAGACTTGGAAGAGGAGGGAGAGCTGCCGATCCGGATGAAGGACACGATGGGTGTCTCTGCCTGGTAAATGAGTTTGTTCTTGTAACTGTTAATCCTTGCTTGCTCTCCCAGCTTCTCAGCCCCCTTCCAGCTCTTTTTGATTTGGCTGAGGGACCAGAGCGGGAACTCTATCTGTGAAGTGCAGGGGTTTGGTACCAGGAGAGGTAACGCAAACTGGCAGAAAGCAAGTTTTGCTGAGAGATATTGCCTCATGAAGTCATCAGCACAATGGAAAATTGCCATCTGGAGATCCATGGGGTGCACGTGACTGGCCCTGGCTGCAGATTCAGATGCTTGTTCCTCCAAATCAGTGAAAAAGTCATCAAAGGAGTCTGAAGGTTCACAATCTTCCTCTGTGGGTTTGGGCACATCTGCTACTGGGTTGCTCTGGTTCTTGTAGGTCAGGTACCTCACTCTATAATCCACAGTCAAAAGCTTTTGCAAGAAGTAAAATGGTAGCTCACTGTCCTTGCTGGGCTGGCTGTCATGTAAAGGTGTCTTGTATATGATATGGAAATCTTCTGTCCCCATTTTCCTTGGGTAGTAACTTTCTAGTCCAAGGCGCTGAAGCAAGTGGAGAAACTCTTGGTTTGCAACAGGTTGGTTTGCTTGGGACTCACTGCCTTCTGGTTTGGATTTGGACTGACTGGAAGGCTCTACACTATGCAAAGTGTCTTCTAGGTCTTGGATTATATTGGTTTTCTTCAACTCATCCCACGTGTCATCCACATGCCCATCAATGAAAGAATTCAAGTCACTCTCCAGCATCTTCCAATCTTTTAACCCCTTGTGCTTTTCCAGGAGGGTTCTTATCTCAGTGGACCACAACATTTTCATCTGATCTTCCATCAAAACAAAACACTCATCCTTCTCTTTGGGGGACACTTCTTTTTCAGGTGTTACAGTTAGACCTGTCAGCAACAGGAAGGCCTGGGCTCTGTAGATGTCTTGTTCCTTCAGATTCAGGTACTCCTGATGCCGCATTTCCATTTCTTCTATCATGAATTGAATTTCTGGACATCCAAGGAGGTACTGAAAAGTGCTCCTTTCCACCTGGTATCCTACTCTGGTCGTAATTAAGAGCACCAATAGCTCTATGTCTTTCTGTGCCCTTTCCTGGAGAAACTGGAGTAAGGAATAAACATGTAGGCTTGCAGTCAAGGTGGCTTTTATCTTTGCTTCATGGATGGCAGACACAGAGGTTTCTGGTGCGTAAGTGACTTCCTGGATGTACTTCTTCATACACAGCAGTGTCTTGGTGAGGTCTTCAAGCTTAGAAACACTGAGAGTTTCGGGAAGTGTGTGCTCAGTATCAAAGATCCATTCCATAATGAAAGAAGACCTGGGGAAGTCCCTGACAGAATAGATGTGAGGATCCAGGAGGCACCTCATCAGGGACTTGATGATTGTGATGTTCTCTGGAGGGGACCTCTTGCAAATCAGAACAGTATTCAGCAAGAACTCCTGCAGCGCTTTATCCGACAGGCATATGTTGATCCAGACACTATGGTTTTTGGTTTTCTCGTTCAGATTCTGCTTGAAATGCATCAATGCTAGGAGTTTCCTTTCATCCACCTCCGCTTCCCAGGCCTTCACACACTCTATGAAATCTCTGGCGTCTTCCACTGCGCTGACCAATTCCTCTCCAAACATAGTGCCAATGCTGTGATTTGTCAGTGCTTCATAGGCAGCCCTGAGGCTGCTGACCAGTTCATAGGTGGACCTAAAATCACTGGTGTGATTGGAGAGGATTATCTCCCACACTGGGATCAGGTGAAAACCTCGGTCAATGACGCTCCAGGTCGTGTTATTAGTTACAAGACCAAATTTCCACTGAGGAAGAGAATCTGTCTCTGGTGGGCCCCCTGTTTTAGTCGTGTAGAGCTGGATTGCGGTGTAGGCATTCCTTGCATCTCTTCTCTGGCAAAAAGCCTGGAAGCTGGACTTTGAAACATCCACAGCTGCTGCCACACTGACACCCAAGCAACTGTAGCTGGCCCCAACATAGCTATTGAGTGCTTCAGAGGCTTGTTGCTTTATCTCCTCCCGCTGCTCAGCCCTGAATCCTTCTGTAGTTGCCTTCCACCAGAATATTCCCCCAAAATGGAGGGGACCCTGGTTCACATGGGACCCAAACCTTCTGAAGAAGCTCGCACACCTGTTCTTCAGCATGTTGAGCCTGTCTCCTTCAGGAGTGATGCTCAAAAGATGCTCAAGTTCTTGCAGCTCCTTCAAGGCCCCATCCGAAAGATGAAGCTGATGCTTTTGCAAGTAGCAGGAGGCCAGAGGGATGTACTGGTACTTGGTGGTGCAAATATAGCTCTGCTCAGAGTGGGACCGGTGAGTGCTCTCTGACTGTGAGGACTTGCTGTAATCTACATCAGCTTCAAAACTAAACCCCCAGAACCTGCCTTTGGCTGAAACACTGATGCTGAACCCCAGCTGCTCCATGGACTTGGTGAAAGTGGCTTCTTCTGCAGAGGAGGAGAACTCCTTCCTCTCAAGCAGTGACCCGTGCTCTGGACCAGCAAGCTTGAATCCATCAGGAACCTTGATGAGCTGGTCGCGCTTTGCCAGCACATCGGCAAGGCTGCTGGTTCTGTAGATGCCCTGCAGGGCCAGTCCCCCTGATGCCCGTCTCAGGACTTCTGCGTCAGAGACATTCTCAGCCCTGCCCACTGATGACTCCTGCTGCTCCAGCTGCTTCTGGATGCGCTCCAGCACATCTGCCAATGACTTCTCTGGCAGTGCCCAGTACTCTTTGGGAATCTCCAAGGCTTGCCAAAGAGCTTCCTCTTTCTGTTTCATACTTTCCTTGCTGTGGCTGCGGCTCTTGTGATACTCTTTCAGCTCCTTCAGGGCTTGCTTGGCCTCTTCTTGTCTCTGCTTTGTCATCTTCAAGCGCTCTTTCTGCAGCTCCTCAGAAGTTGGTTTGTTGTCTGTGAGTTCTAGGAGCTTTCGGAGGGCTCTGGTTTCCCAAGGGTACCGTACTTTACACTCCAGCTTCAGGTAGCCTTCATATTGCAGATGTTTCAGGGCTTCTACGGATTTCACTCCCAGTACCTCAGACAGTTTGGGGACCCAGTATGTATCATCCAGTCCTTCTTTTGCACATGCTTCTGCCAGTAGCTTTCTAGCAAGAAGTGCCTTTTCATCGTCCCCTAGTACATCCTCCTTGGAATCCATGGCTGCAGAAGAAGAAAACAGACATTTTTAAAAGTATGTTGTAAAAGGCCTCAGCCTCTTATCAGAAGGCTCTCATAGAATTCTAGAATCACAGATCTGGTTTGGTTGGAAGAGAAATTTAAGAGCATCAAATCAAACCATTAATCCAGCACTGCCATGGCTCTACTCAATCATGACCCGCAGCACCACATCTGCGTGGCTTTTGCACCACTCCAGAGGTGGAGACTCCACCACTACCCAGGGCAGCCCGCTCCAGGCTTGACAGCCTTCTGGGGGAAGAAATTGTTCCTTGTGTCCAACCTAAACGTCCCCTGAGATCATTTCCTCTGAGGCCATTTCCTCTTATCCTATCACTTGTTCCTTGGGGGAAGAGACTGACCCCACCTCACACCAACCTCCTTTCAGGGAACTGTAGAGAGTGGGAAAGTGTCCTCTAAGTCTCCTCTTCTCCAGGCTCAATAAACCCAGTTGAGTCAACCACTCCTCAGCAGCTCATGGAGATTCCTGGTACCCAACTCCTGGAGCCAAACCCGAGGTGCTCCAAGGCCTGGAGATCTCCACTCTAGGACAACGGATATGCCTCCTGCTTCCCACTTGCAGGTTCAACCCTGAAGCTCAGTTTGTATCCCAGAGACAATACAGAGGCACACACTGACTCAGACACGAAATCTGTCACAGACCAGGCGCTGCCTTCAACAGCAGCCATGTATACCCTACAGGGCTCAAAAATACCTCAGTACAGTTAGTTGTGGATATTCTTGAATCCCTCGAGCACCAGCACAGCCCCTCAGTTCAGTCAACACCCTCCTGCACTCTCTTATCAACCTCACAGGTCTCCTGCTTGCTGGCTGGTTCATCTTGAAGATCACTGGCAAACACAGACACAGCACACTCACTGAACACACTCACACCAAAAAACCTAGCACCAGACATTTAGGTTGTGCGCCCTGTAGCCTCACTCCAGCTACCAACACAGAGCCCTTCACACACATCTGTTCCTCCTAGGAGCTGCTTCTTGGGACACCAACATCATAAGACTCTCACCAACACAAGTACTGAGCCAAGGTGCTTTTGGGTGGCCTCTTGGACACATAGAGAGCATTCTGTATCATTTTTTCCTTTAAAGCCACAGAAGGTTTGTTGCTAGACAATATTCACCTTGCTTAACAAAAGAACTCTTAAACTGTCATCCAAGTGAAAGGGAGAGGATGTCTGACTTAAAAAGACCAAATGATTCGATTTTATTGCTTTTGTCTTGTTTTATACTGAACTTTTAATACAAAGTAGCATATGCAATAACTCTGAGAACAACAAATTTTAATCCACCTGGAGACCAGTGAAAAGTGGTGTCCCTCAGGGGTCAGTGCTGGCACCAGTGCTGTTTAACATCTTTGTCAGTGACATGGACAGAGGAATCAGTGCACCCTCAGCAAGTCTGCAGATGACACCAAGCTGTGTGGCACAGTCGACTTGCTACAGGGCAGGGATGCCATCCAGAGGGACCTGGACAGGCTGGAGAGGTGGGCCCAGGCCAATCTCATGAGATTCAACAAGGCCAAGTGTAAGGTCCTGCACCTGGGTAGGTACAACCTCAAGCACAAATACAGGCTGGGTGGTGAATGGCTGGAGAGCAGCCCTGAGGAAAAGGACCTTGGAGTCTGGGTTGATGAAAAGCTCAACATGAGCCTGCAGTGTGCACATGCAGCTCAGAGAGCAACCGAGTGCTGGGCTGCAGCAAGAGCAGTGTGGCCAGCAGGGCAAGGGAGGGGATTCTGCCACTTT
>VWZE01019355.1:67344-90118 GCA_013396675.1 Eubucco bourcierii
TAGTGGGAGGTGTCTCTGCCTATGGCAGGGGGTTGGAACTAGATGATCCTTGAAGTCCCTTCCAACCTTACCATTCTATGATTCTATGATTCTATAAGGTTTAGGTAACATACTCAATGGATTGTGGTGGTTCGGGAGCTTTCCCCCACCATGAGATTCACCAGCCTAGCTCAGGTGGCTGGCTGCAAGTTAAGGATGAAGCTATATTTTACAGGTATATTTTACAATGTAGCACAAATTTACAAGCATATATGCACAATATATACAGATATTTATAACTATATACAAGTTAAAATTAATACAGAAATTCAGAACCCCTCCTGGAACAGCAGAACCACCCAGGAGTGCTCCAAACTAACTCCCCTACTTCTTCCCGCCCTCTCCCTTATCTCAGAAGGCTTACACACAGTGGTAAGATGCCAGATAAGGGGTTAGAAAGAGAATGATTAGATTGAGTTATACAGGTCCAGGCAAAGGAGTTAACACAGCAAGCTGCAGCCAGACAGAGACTGAGAATCTTTATGTTTTATCTACACCCCTAAGCAAAACCAATGGCTAATATAGACATCACTGTTACTTTCTTTTCACAGCCAATGATCTAATTTCTCTCATTAAAATATTCCAATTAGCCTCAAACCAGCACATAGGTGTAAGGTCTAATTCATCTCACGTTGCAGCAGAAGCTCTTTTTGGTCAGATCCTTGACTTTTCAGAGGACACAGTCAGCCAAGGTTCACAGCTCAGACAGAGCACACTGCCACACAGCAGGCCTGGTAGACAACAATCATAAAATTTTAAGAGTGGGAAGGGACTTTCTTGAAGCCTTTTGGTAGCCCAGCCTTGATCCAACCTCCATTCAAGGAATTGTAGAGAGCAAGATCTCTCCTCAGCCTCCTTTTCTCCAGATGAAACAACTCCAGCTCCCTCACCTGCTCCTCACAAGACTTGTGCTCAAGACCCTTCACCAGCATCATTGCCCTTCTCTGGACATGCTCCAGCACCTCAATGCCCTTCTTGATGTGAGGGGTCAGACAAATGAACACAGCATTTGAGGTGCAGCCTCAGCAGGGCCCAGCACAGGGGGATGAACACTGCCCTCCCAGTCTAGCTGGCTGTGCTGGTTTGGGGCTAATTGGAACATTTTAATGACAAAGAATGATATTATAGGCTGTGAAAAGGAAACAATGGTGATGTCTGCTTCACTCACAGGCTTGCTGAGATGTATAAGAACAAGAACACAAACATAGATAATACACTCAGAGAGTCTTTCTCTAGCTGCAGGTTTTGTCTGCTGGCCTCTCTGCTAACCTAACTAACCACTCTTCTTCTAACCCGCCTGGCTGATCCTCCAAACTCACCTTGCCTGTAAGCCAGACCCTTGGGTGAGGTAGAGGGGTGGAGAGAAGGTGGAAGGGTGGTTGGGAGCCCCTCCTGGGTACTCTGATTTCTGGGAGGGGAGTTGTGTTTCTGTATTACCTTTAACTTGTATATTTCTGTAACTATTAATGTATATTGTGTCTCTACATCTGCTTGTATATTGTGCTGAGCTGTAAACAGAGCTTCAGCCCTTAACTTTCCAGCCTGCTGAGTCTAGTCTGGGGGATTTTACAAAGGGGGAGCGGGGCAGGGAACTCCCAAACCGTCACACTGGCTACTGTATTATGGAATAACTTGGGGTCACTTTCTTCCTTGGAAGTGGCTAAAGGAAATGGTGAGTGTGTGTGGCACCATGACTTGGCCCAGACTGCCTGCAGCGGGGGTTGGAATAGTGGGAGAGGCTGATTGCCCCTCCCCTAATGTAATCAACAAAGATAAAGATTGCCTTGGTTAAAGATGGGCCCGGATTGCTGGCAAAGGGATGCAAACAGCACTTTTGTGGACTTAAGGGACTCGGCCCAGACATCTGCCCAAGAGCTCAGGAATGCTAGATACACCAGCTACCCGAGAAAGATTTCCTGGGGAGCTGCACCTGGACAACCAGCCTATACCTGCAAAAAGGTGGGCACCTACCACCAGCGCACCTACTACCAATACCACCAGAGAACCCCCCCCACAAGGAGGACCCGAGGAACCACTCTACACAAGGACATCCCTGGCCCAGGCACACCTCTCTCCCTCACTCTCCCCCCATCTGCGGCTGATGGTAATATAATCCCTGTTCCTTCCCTTCCCTGCACTTAATCTTTTTCTCCGTTGTTCCCTGTGATGGTTTGGGAGCTCCTCGGCCCCCACATTTTGTAAAATGACCCAGACTAGAACTCAGCCAGCTGGAACTTAAAAGATAAAGCTCTATTTACAGCTCAGCACAATGTACAAGCAGAGATATACACTATAGACAGGAATAGTTACAGAAATAGACAAGTTAAAGGGAATACAGAAACACAACTCCCCTCCCAGAAATCAGAGACCCCAGGAGGGGCTCCCAACCACCCTTCCACCTTCTCCCCACCCCTGTACCTTACCCCAAGGTTTGCCTTACGTGCAAGGTGAGCTTGGAGGATCGGCCAGGGGGGTTAGAAGGAAAGTGGTTAGTGAGGATTAATTGGCAGAGAGAAGCTAGACCACCAGAGACGCTGTGCCCCTACAGACCGACTGCCTTATTTATGTTTTGAGTTCCTTTCTTATACATCTGTGATGGTTTGAGGCTAGTTGGAATACTTTAATAGAGACAATTACACTATAGGCTGTGAAAGGAAAACATGGGGATGTCTATTTTGCTCACAGGTATGCTGGAAAATTGTTTGGGAACAATAACTGAAATATATAGATAAGTCACTCTCTGTCTGTTGCTTGCTGGGTCTAGCAGCTTCTGGCTCCGGCTCTTCTGCCAACCAATTTTCACTACCCACTTTTCTTCTATCCCCNGGTGTGGGGGGGGGGTGTGTGCAGGGAACTCCCAAACCGTCACAACATCTCAGCAAGCCTGAGTGAAGTAGAAATCACCATTGTTTCCTTTTCACAGCCTATAGTGTAATTTTCTCTATTAAAATATTCCAATTAGCCTCAAACCAGCACATTCCCTCTCCCTCTCTCCCCTCCTCTCTCTCTGCCTCGGTTTTGTTCAATTTTATCCTTTAATAAAGAGTTCTTGGTGATATTTGGTCTCGTTTGCACCTTAATTTCACAACACGGACATCTAAAAGAACCAGTCTTGCTCCTCTGGACAGAGATATTCTTCATCTCTGTTCTCTGGACCTTGACAACTAGATGACCTGGAAAGCTCCCTTCCCACCCAAACCCTTCCAGGATTCTATCATAAATTTTATCCATTTCAGCTTCCAAGACCTTACCACCTGCACCTTCCCTCTAACACATCCCAGCCTGGTCCCCTGTCCCTGGAGAAGGACAGTAAATGGCACCAAGATGCAGGTGGCTGCACAGGTCTACAGCCACATCAGCTCCTGGCACAGTTGAGCCTTGGGCCAGCCTACTCATCCTGAAACACCATGGGGCCAGGTCATGCTTGGGACAGGTAGGATCAAACCTGCCTTGGAGGAGCAGGTCCCAGCCCAGAAAGGGGCTCTGCAAGGGGTCCCCTCTCAGGCAGTGAGTCCTTCCCTAGATACCCCTCTGCCAGCTCTCGAAGCCTGCTTTGCACCCCAGTAGACATCAGTCTGCCCCTGAGCATCCCTCCCCACAGGTGCCACCTCCTTCCCCACCTGTTCCCACCGCTTCCTCCCCACTCATCCACTTCAACACATCCAACACTCAAGCATCCTCAGTCTGCAAGCACAGGTTGCTTCTTTTATCCCACCTCAGAGCAGGGATCACTCACTCACTGCCACCCTAAAATCCCTTCCTCCCTTCCCTAGCCTACTTTCAGCAATGACATAGCACAAGAAATAGGAAGCAGAAGACAAACAAAATCCCTGACCTCTGATAATCCTTGGCTCCCAGCCTCAGAGCCCATCAACAAGGTCCTACCTTCTCTGTCAGGTGCCTGCCAGCTCCCAGGCAGGTGTCAGCCCAGCCCAGTTCTTCTCTTTTTACAGCCCTCGGGCTCTTAGCTTGGTTGTTGCCGTCGCTTCGTGGAGAGAGTGAGGAGGGCTTCTGCCTTCCTAGAAAACAGGACTTTGACTGTAACCGAGTGTGAAAGCGAAACCGGGAGCTGCTGCCTGCAGGGAGCTGCTGCCTGCAGGGAGTTGCTCAGAAGGCAGCAGAAACCCCAAACACACACATCCAGCTCCTTGATCAAGTCCTGGGCTCTGCACTCAATTGCTGCCGCAAAATCCCTTCCTCCCTTCCCTGACCTCTTTGCAGCAATGGCACAGCACAGGAAATAGGAAGCAGAAAACAAAATCTCTGATTTCTGCTGATCCCTGGCCCCCTGACCCAGAGGGCATCAGCAAGGTCCTACCTTCTCTGCCAGATGCTTGCTGGCACCCAGGCTGGTGGCAGTCTAGCCTAGGCCTCTTTATGCAGCCCTCGGGCTCTTGGGTTGGTCGTTGCCTTCTCTTTCTGGATGCAGTGAGAACTCTGACTGCAATCAAGTGTAAAAGTGAAACTGGAAGCTGCTGCCTGCAGTGGAGCTGAGATAGGCAGCTCGGAGAGCAGGAGCCCCAAGCAAGCACACACATCAGCTCTCCCATCAGGGGGTGCACAGTGCACTCATCTAGCTGCTGCCCGAAGTTTGGGATGGAAGGGACCTTTTGAGGTGATCTAGTCCAAACCCCCTGCAGTGATCAAAGACATCTAGTTCTTTACAGTAAGGGTGGTGAGACACTGGAACAGGTTGCCCAGGGAGGTCGTGGATGCTCCCTCTCTGGAGGTGTTCAAGGCCAGACTGGATGAGGCCTTGAGTAACCTGTACTAGTGGGAGGTGTCCCTGCCTATGGCAGGGGGTTGGAACTAGATGATCCTTGAGGTCCCTTCCAACCTTACCATTCTATGATTCTATGATCTAGAGCAGGTTGCTTAGAGCCCCTTCCAACCTGACCTGCAATATGCCTGCCGCCTTGGGGAACCTGGGCCTGGGTCTCACCATCCCCTGCCCTCTGTCAATAATATTCTTTCTTCTATCTAATCTGAATCTCACCTCTCTTAGTTTAAAACCATCACCCCTTGTCCTGTCACAACAGGCCCTGCAAAAAAATTGTGCCCATATCTCTCATCACCCCCCATTTCTCCCTGGAGCCTTCTCTTTTCCAGGCTGAAGAACCTCAACTCTCTCAGCCTGGCCACAGAGCAGAGGCGTTCCAGCCCTTGGATTGTTTTTGTGGCTTCCTCTGGGCCTCCTCCAACAGGTCCATGTCTTTCCTGTGCTGAGGATTCCAGAGTTAGACACAGCACTGCAGTGGAGAGAGAGGGGCAGAATCCCTTCCCTCCATCTGATGGCCCTGCTCCTTTGATGTCCAGGAGCTCACTGGCTTCTGGGTTGTGAACAGAAATTCCCAGTTCATATCCATCTTTTCAGCCACCAGCACCCTCAAGTCTTTCTCCACAGTGTTGCTCTCCATCCAATCAATCCAATCTTTGGATTGTGACCATCCAACCAGTTCCTCATCCAGCAAACAATCTTTCCATCAGATCCACCCCAAACCCTTCTTTCTCCATCCCTGCATCACCAGTGCCCTCTCATCAGAGCTCGCTTTGCATCTAGCATTCAAAGAGTCTTGCAGGATGCCCTGAGGGAGATGCTTCAGCACCACAGAGACCAATTTCAGAGGCTGCATCCCTCCAGCTGCCCTGAGGAAGGATCACCAGCCTTGCAGGCGCTGGTCTCAGAGGATGTGGGAGCACTGGGAGCACCCAGATGGCTGAGCGATGCAGAGAGTTCTGCCAAAGCAGCACTTCTTGGCATCCTGCAGCCTCGGGAGGCCATGGGGGGATAAATTCTTGAACTTAGAAAAAGGAAATGAAGCTTTGTTTCTAGAAAGCACGTGAGGTGGAGGGACAGTTTCGGTTTCACAGAACCCTTTCCAGGAAGGCTCTGATTTCTGAGAAACGAAATGGCAGCCTTGGCAAGCAGCATGCAGGAGGAAATGTCAGAGTTATTTTTGAATCCGCCTGGACTCCAGGACAATGAGCAGCGAAGAGCAAACAGTAAACCACTACTTGCCCACCCCAAGGTCATGGCTGCAGACTGCGTTCACCCTTATCACCAGACCACCAGGGAGGTCTGGAAGCCTTTCTGCAAGTATCACCCTCTCCCCTGGCCCAGGGGAAATTGGCTGTCTCCTGGTGGTTGGATTGTTGTGCCCTATCAACACCCTGCTGTGCGGCCTCACCAGTGCCCAGTGCAGGGGAACCTAATCACTGCCCTAATCTTGCTAGCTCCACTACAGCCCATCCAAGCCATCCTGGCACCAAATAAGGCACCATGCATAAAGCAAGGTGGTGCCACTTACACCCCACCCTGCAGATCAGCCAAGCACATAAGCCCAAAGAGGGTCTGTGTCTATGCCAAGGCTAAGGACCAGCCACTTTCAGATGGGTGCCCCCACTCCAGGATGCATGCCAAGGGCCTCTCCAGCTATATCCCCACAACCACAACATGCCTTTCCTGAGAAAGTAGACACAAAGGAAAGGCACAGTTCAGCTCCAGCTCCATCAGGGTGATGCCACAGTCCCCCAGCCTCGATGCCATCACCTCCTCACCCCAAGGCTGTCTCAGGGGAATCCCAAAGGCACCCCATGGGCATCATTCAGGAATCCACAAATCTGCTCCCCCCAAACCTGCTTTTGCACTACCAAGCTGATGCTGCCTGCCCAGTGGCTCCCTCATCTCTTGGACACACACTCCCAAATCCCTTCTTTGTGGTGTTTGCACCACCTGGCCAGAGCCCCCTAACTTCTTGGCTCAGTCTCAATTAACATTTTGGAGCAGGAGCCCTTCTGTTATGACTAGAAAGGTGCTTATCGAGGCTCTGTCCGCCTGCCAGCCCTGGGCACCAGTGGGTGTTGTTTTAAGGGTAGTACCGTGTCCAGCAGAACTGGTAGCACAAGGGCAAGGGGGAGATTACACAGGGATGAAGACTCTTAAGACCAATGAGGCCTTGGTAGCTGAGGTATCACAGGACGTGAGAGGCTTGGGTGATAAATGGACTTCTCTTGAGAGTTTGCTCGAAACTTGGTAAATGAGAACAGAAATTACCAAATAAGGAAGAAGAGACCAAGAGTTTATCCACAGGACAACTGTAGAAATTCTGGCAGGGGTCCCCATGACCTCTCAAAGACCACCAGAGAGATGCACCACACATGTGTAATAGATATACAGATATGGTGATCAGTTCCAGGAAATCCAATGCATATGCATATGTTTAAGAAATAAAAAGCTGCTGCTTTGCCTTGTCGGGGTGCAAGAGCTGAGACATGAGCCTGCTTGCACCAAGCCTGTGCAACTCTGTGATAAAGAAAGTCTGTCTTAAAGCACAAGGTCCTGTGCCTAGGTAGGGGCAAGCCTTGATACCAATACAGGCTTGGTGGGTGATGAAACTGAGAGCAGCCCTGCAGAAGCTACAGCTTGAAGAAGAGGAGATTGAGAGGTGACCTCATCAGTGTTTATAAATATGTGAAGGGTGAGTGCCAGGAAGATGGAGCCAGGCTCTGCTCAGTGATGCCCAATGACAGGACAAGGGGCAATGGGTGGAAGCTGAGGCATAGGAAGCTTCATTTAAACATGAGGAGGAATTTTTTCCCTGTTAGGGTGGCAGAACACTGGGACAGGCTGCCCAGAGGGGTTGTGAAGTGCTCTGGAGATACTCAAAACATGTCAGGATGCGTTCCTGTGTGATCTGGTATAGGAGATCCTGCTCTGGCAGGGGAGTTGGACTTGATGAGCTTTTGAGGTCCCTTCCAGTCTTTGACATTCTGTGATTCTGTGAAAAGGACCTGGTGGATGAGAAGCTGCACACGAGCAGCCCAGAAGACAAATTACATCCTGGGCTGCATCAAATGCAGTGTGGCCAGCAGGTCGAGAGAAGTGATTCTGCCACTCTACTCTGGTGAGACCACACCTGCAGTACTGTGTCCAGCTCTGGAGCCCCCAACACAAGAGGGACATGGACTTGCTGGAGCATGTCCAGAGGAGGGTCACAAAGATAATCCTCTGATCATCTCTGGTCTCTCCTATGAAGACAGAGAGAAGGAATTGGGGCAGTTCAACCTGGAGAAGAGAAGACTTCGGGGAGATCTTATAGCTACACTTCAGTTTCTGAAGGGCACCTCAGGAAGGCTGGGGAAGGACAGTTTAGAATGGCTTGGAGCAATAGGATGGGGGCAATGGCTTGAAACTGGAGCAGGGGAGATTTAGGTTAGACATCAGGAGGAAGTTCTGCTGCCCAGGGATGTGGTTGAGGTCCCATCCCTGAAGACATTCAAGATCAAACTTGATGTGACCCCAGGCAGCCTGATGTGGTTGGAAGTGTCTCTACTCACTGCAGGGAGTTTAGTCAAAATGACCTTTAGGATCCCTTCCAACCCGATGCAGTCTGTAAATCTGTGCCTTCTGTAACTTAAAACTGGAGTTTCAGGTGGTTTCCTTATACAGCCAAATTTTACAGTAGCACCAACAGCTCAGAAACTTGTTCCCACCCCCCACAGCAGCCCTCTTCCCCACAGACAGACAGATCACTGTGTTCCTTTGCTGGAGGGGCATTTCTGGGGCATGGCTGCAGCAGAATCCTCTGGAGCTGTGGGACTGGTATGGCTCACCCCAGCTCGCTAGAGCTCATGGGATTCCATGGAAGTCAGCAATGGTGTGAGGAGCCTGGTGGCCACCTCTTGGTATGAGTGTCTTCAGGAGGACATGGTGCCTTCGGGGCTCCCTTCAGCACCCCTCTAGTCTCAGGTCATCACTTCCAGCTCCTGCTTTGTCCTCCCCACGGCATCACCTCTCCTCCCGCAGGCTCCAGGACTTCCACAGAGACATCATCTTCATTCTAGGAAGAGAGACGATGGCAATCACAGTCAACCCAGGCGATGGAGTCCAGGGCACTCCCCAGCACAATCATAGCTGGTGACCACCCTCAACCCACAGAGCGAGGGATGCTCACCCCCAACGATGCTCAGCAGCTCCTTCAGCTCGTGCTGCAGCCGCAGTTGTAGCAGCTGCCGCAGCAGCTCCCTGCGCCGGCTCCGCGGGACCACCCCCATGCGGCGCAGGGTCCTGTCAGTCAGCCGCAGCAAGACCCTGCCGGACACATGGTGCTCGTGGGCCAGCTCCGCCAGCTCCTCGGCCCCGCTCCGGGCAGCCAGCCAGGCACCCACCTCCTCCACCGTCCACTGCCCTGCCGGGTGCTGCTCCCACCGAGTGCCCTCCAACACCTGCACCAGAAGGAGAATGCTGAGCTGGGTTGTCCTCTCAGCCCACAGTCTGGCCCTCCAGGCTCGTGGAAGGAGAAGCCACGGACTCAAGCTGGCACCTGCATGCCAGACCTCCCCTTCTCAGCTTGTGACACTCAGTCCCATCCCGATGCTGGTGTCTGTACCCCCAGAGATCCACAAAATGGTTTGTGATGGAAGACACCTTCCAAGGCCATCTGGTCAAGCAGGCTGCAGTCAACAACAGCTTAGGAGAAAAAGCTCCTAATCTAAAGCAGGTTGCTAAGAGCCCTATCCAGCCTGACCTGAAATATTTCCACAGATAGGGCATCTTCCACTTTTCTGAGCAATGGGGGCCAGTGTGTCACCACCCTCATACTGGAGAATTTCTTCCTTCTACCTAGTCTGAACCTCCCCTCTTTTAGTTTAAAACCATCACCCCTTGTCCTGTCACAACAGGCCCTGCTAAAAAGTCCAGACCCCAGAGCCAGACACAGCATTGCTGCTAGGTCTTCCCTCTGCTGGCCATGCTGCTTCAGATGCAGCGCAGCAGACTTGGGTTTCTTGTTCCCATTCTCTCCCCATGGGTGTCCCCCAACTCACATGGCCCAGCCACAGTTACCTGTGGGGTGTCTCTAGCCCCCCCCATCACCTGCCCACACTCACTGTGGCCGTTGCACATCCCCCCAGCAGTGCCTCTGCCCCATCCTGCACCTGGGAGTCCATCTAGAGCAGCGTGCAAAGGCAGCTCAGGTTCTCTGCAAACAGAGTCTCATCAGTTGGGGGTCCTGTAGCTTGCCCCAGACCAGTCCCTGCCCACCAGATAAACCCACCCAGCCCCTCACCACGCCAGAGCACTCCATCCAGCGGTCCTTGCCCACTGCCACTTCCCCGAGGGCAATGTGGGGTGGCCTTCCTCAGTGCCACTGAGTCTGTGTTCCCTTGCCCCCTCCAGTAGGAAGGGGCTACTCACCATGGTGCCAGGCCAGCAGCCACAGCCAGGCCCCATTACCCATCTCACTACATGGGTGTGCGGAGCTTGACACACCCAGGAGGGGTGAGATCAGCCCTGTCTTGCCCATGCCCGCCACCTCTGTGAGCCTCAGGGTGGGGACAACTGCACAGCACAGATCCCCCAAAACAGCTGGAACCTCTTCCCCAGCCTGACTCCCTCCTCCTTACCACCCTTCACCCCACACCTCCACCTTGGATTGATGCCAAACACCAAGAGAGTGAATGAAACCTTTGCCCTGGTCCTGCCTCTATAGGCACAGTCCCATGTGTGACCCGACAACAACCTGGTTTCCCCCAGCAAACAGCACTGCCGGGCTGCAAGGGACCCCCATACGTGTTTTTAGGGTCACAGAAGAGCAAAGGAAGGTTCCACCCATGTCCACAGCTGGTGAAGAAGGCTCCTCTCACTTTCCCTCCCCTCACCCTCTTTGCCCCAAGCATCATCCCCACGCAGAGGGGCACAGAACATACCTGAGTAACTTCACCTACAACGACGATGGTGGAGAGGGTTGCAGCATGTGGAGAGTATATAGGAGAGGCACCAGCAGAGCAAGAGAAGCAGGATGAACCTCAAGGATGAGTCACATCCTGAAGAGCCTGCCCACAGAACATGCAGGGACTCAACCACTACCTGGAACAACCCACAGAGCTGGTCTGCCCCCACCTCGAGGTCCTGAAGGGGCACTAAATTCCTCAAACTACACCATAAATGATCCACCATGGAAAACGGCAGGTGAGATCAGATCAGAGCTGCGAGGGCTGGCCAAGGACACCAGCAGCACACTTTCATAAAATCATCAGATCACACCTTGTTTTGGGTGGGAAAGGACCTTTAAAAATCATCTTAATCCAACCCCCCTTGCAGCCAGCAAGGACATCTTCAAATAGAGCAGGTGGCTCAGAGCCCTGTCCAACCTGCCCTGGAATCTTGGCAGAGATGGGGCACCTACCACCTCTTTGGACAGCCTGGGCCAGTGCCTCACCACAAAGCAGTTCTTTAAATGGCCTCTTTCAGTTTAAATCGATGACAGCAGCACTGCACAGGATTTCCAACCAGGAATAAACAAGAGCCACCCACTGTCACACCTGTCCCTTATCTCAGGTGTGGCTCTGACCTGCAGGGCTGGGAGGCAGTTGGTGGGTTGCAGAAGCCATTTCCTCCATATGAAGGATTTTGCAGGTTGGTTTAGAAGATTCTCTGTGCCATAGTTCAGGCCCCATCGGCAGCCAAGCACCACTCAGTTGCTCACACACCTGCACCCCAACTGTCTGGGTGGGATGGGGAGCAGAGCTGGGATTTCTGGCAAGTAACATCAACTACCCACAGTTAACAAAACCAGAGATGAGCAAGGAAACTAATCCAGAAAGCCAACCAAAAAACTGTGTCACCTTCCCAACACTGTGGGAGAGGGACAAGGCTGCCATCCTCCCTCCCCACCCCAAGTCTGTCAGTGACTCGACTCAGCATTAGAATTATACTGAATTACACTGAATTTCTGAATCCTCACAGAACCTCAGCACATGAGGGGTTAAAAGGCACCTCTGGAGTTCATCTAGTCAAACCCCCTCAATAAAGCAGTCACACACACCAGGTTGCCCAGGATTGAAATGTTCAGGCCAGGTTGGAATCCTGACAGAAGACGACTCCACAACCTCTCTAGGCAAGCTTGGTCTCCTCCAAGCTAAACAGCTCCAGGTCTCTCAGCCTTTCCTTCTCACAGAGGTGCTTCAGTCCCCTCACCATCTTTGTAGTCTCTGCTGGGCTCTCCCCTGTAGTTCCTTGTCTCTCTTGAACTGGGGAGCCTAGAACTGGGCCCAGGGCTCCACATCTGGCCTCACTAGGTCAGAGCAGAAGGGAGGGAGTACCTCCCTTTACCTGCTGGCCACATTCTTACTCTTCTTACTGCACCCGACTATTTGCCTTCTTGGCCACAAGGGCACTCTGCTGGTTCACAGGGCACTTCTTGTTCCCCAGCACTCCCAGATCCTTCTCCACAGAGCTGCTTTTCAGCAGGTCAATCTAACCATTTGAAAAATGCTCAGCACTCAAGAGTGTGCAAATCCAGGTGCCAGAGAGATAGAGGAGCCACCAGAAAAATCCCCGCCCCCAAAAATGAGATTTAGGTTATTCACAGAGGCTCTGGAATTCAAGGTGAGTTGTGGGCAGAGTTCAGAGCAGCTGCCACCTCAGACCCTGGAGCAAACACCATAAAACCCAGCCCAAATGCACTCCAAGCAAGGGGAGGGAAAGAAGGCAAGCAGATAATTTTTCTTTCACCAGTTTATTGTTGTTAACATCAGCGGCAGGCGTTTATCAGAAACAAGCTGCTGAGTCCAATGCTGTTTGCACACAGCACAGACGACTCCCTCCTTACAAACCACATCAGCCAACTCCCTTTGAATCCTTCGGAAACAAGATGTTACTCCCCACAAGGCCACCTTAACTCCTCCTCACCAACCTCCAGCACTTGGCATTCTCCTTATCTCCAAAGTTCATTCTCTTCGGAATAATTTTTCCTCTTCAGGGAGAGAAGATCTTTCTTATTCAAGAGTGACAGCAGAAATCAGATCTCTGGAGACAAGAACCCTGGAGAGACTAAGAGCCACGTGAAGTTTTTTTTTCCTCTCCTAGAAGTGGATTGTTTCTTGCAGCATGTTTGTTAGTTGAAAATTACCAACTGAGTGAATAAAAGGTATTTTTTTAAACAAAGGCCACCAAAAATCCTTTCCAAGAAGGATTGTTGTGTTCTCATTAGTGCATTGAAATGGCATCGCCAGGCACAGGGGGGATGAAGTAGCCCCTCAACAGTTGTTTGTCCTCTTACTGAGGGTAGAGCTCCACTATCATGGCATGGCCCTGGAAGGAGACAGAAGGGAGAGAGGAATGTCACAGAAAGGACAAACTATCAGGCATGCTACTCAACAGGACCTTCCCATCTCAGTCCCACCTCAAAATAAAAGGAGAGATGAAAGTTCAATGCCGATTCACTGTGAGAACTCTGCAGAGGCTGTTTTGATGGCTTTGGGAAAGCACAGATGAGTCTTGGGCTGGCCAAGGCACCAGAAGCCTCTCTGATCAATGAATCAGGCTCTCCCCCAAAGGCCCAAATGATAAAATAAGAATGGAGGAAACATTAGGACCAGAGTCCTCTGGTGCTATGTCCCCATGAAACTGACACTGTTCATATATAATCATAAAGGTTGGAAGAGACTGCTAAGGTCATCAAGTTCAACCATTAACCCAGCACTGCCAGGTCACTACTAAACCATGTCCCTCAGCACCACTGCTACATGTCTGTTAAATCCCTCCAGGGATGTGGACTCTATCACTGCCCTGGGCAGCCTGTTCTAGGCCTTGACAACACTTCCCATTGTGTTACTTCACATTGTTCCTTGTGTCCAAGCTAATCCTCCTGTGACACAACTTGAAGCCATTTACTCTTACACTTGTTCCTTGGGAGAAGGGATGAACCTCCACCTCCGTTCATGGAGCTCTAGTGAGTGAGAAGGTCTCCCCTGAGCCTCCTTTTCTCCAGGCTAAACACCCCCAGTTCCCTCAGATGCTCCTCACAAGACGTGTGCTCTGGGGCCTTCACCATCATCACTGCCCTTCTCTGGGCATGCTCCAGCACCTCAATGTGCTCCTTGGACTGAGGAGCCCAAAACTGAACTCAAACTAAACACAAGGTGTGGCTTCACCAGTGGTGAGGTACAGGAGGATGATCCCTGTTGGCCACACTATTGCTGATGCAAGCCAGGATGCTGTTGGCCTTCAGAGGCAACATCATCTTCAGACAACTGTCATCCAACACCTCCAGGTTCCTATCTGCAGCCTCAGAAGTTGTAGGAAGTCTCTCAGCCTCATTTTTAAAGTAAACATCTTTCTTCAAGATTAAAATGATGTTCACCATCCACAGTTTATGAAGCATTTGAGTGTCACCACTCAGGATAGGGCAGAAATCTCTTTGCCTTTTGTATCACACAGGTAGGGGTGGGCTACAGTCACCACTGCCCACGGATGATTCTGAGATCACCTGGTGTAACCAGACAGGACAAGGGGCACAAAAAGAATTCAGAAAGTTCCACCTGAACTTAAGGAAAAAATTCTTTCCTGTGATGGTGCAGGAGCACTGGAACAGGCTGTCCAGAGAGGCTGTAGAGTCTCATCTCTGGAGAGACTCCAAATCCACCTGGAAATGATCCTAGACAACCACTTCAAGTGGTTTACCACTTTACCAAGTTTTTTGGATTAGATGATCTACAGAGGTCACTCTCAACCCCTGCCATGCTAAGATTCAGGAATTCATCAGACCAACAGGAGCAGAAACATCATTTCTCCCCTCAACAAAAGAAATAGTGCCATGCAGCATTGCTACCTGCCCTCCTGCAGCACAGGCAGCAACCAGCCCATACTGTCCCCCCTCCTTCTTCAGTCGGTGAGCCGCAGTGATCACCAGACGGCAGCCTGTGGCACCAAAGGGATGTCCCAGTGAGAGGGAGCCACCCCAGTTATTGAACTTCTCCAGAGGAGGGGCTCCAACCTGCAAAAACACACAGAGGGACACACAATCACCTACCTGAATGGAGATTGCCTGACCTTCTCAAGACAACACCAGACCCATGGCCCGGGTTGCCCATACAAATGTTCCTCATCACGGACACAGACAAAATCGTGCCCAAGACTTTATGGTTTCATCTACAGCCACATAGGTGCCTCCTGAACCGGTATAAAACATGCAGAAGGGCTGAGCTCTTCCCACTGGTTTTAATTCCCTCCTTTTCAACGAGTATCATGGCTCTAGGTCTCCACCTCCTGCTGACAACAGAAATCGTTCCCAGAGAACCTGCCCGCAGTGAGATTTGCTAACCAGGACATCAGGTTGTGCTTCACAGAGCACAACCAAAGCACTTTGCAGCACTAGCAAGCCCTGCTGCAATGAGGAACAAAATTAAGCCCTCAGAGTAAACTGAAGGTAACAGTGCCCTGATTGTGTCTTACCTTGGACTTTCTGCCCATGTAGTTTTGTGCAAACCAGTCCGAATCCATTGCTTTCAGGTTAGCCAAGATCTGCCCCTGAATGAGAAAAGAGGGTAGCATTAACCAGGATAATTGTGGGCTTTGAGGAAAGCCTATGGACAGCACCAACAAGGAGGAGATATTCCAAGACTGGCCACAGCCACAAAACTAACACAACCAACAGGAAAAAAAAAAAAAAAAAAAAAAAAAAAAAAAAAAAAAGCAGCAGTTACAGCCTCCAACCTGCTAATTCACCCTAGCTAGAACACGATGCTCTTCTGTTCAGAAACCATCTCACCATAGTAATGCACACCCCTGATCCAAATCATGACAGATGTACATGCAGAAGCCACCTGAAGATGAGCCAATGTGTGGTCAAGGTGGTCAAGAAGGCCAAGAGCACCCTGGCTTGCATCAGCAATTGTGGCCAGCAGGATCAGGGCAGGGATCACCTTTCTGTACTCAAAACTGTTGAGGCCACACCTCAAACACTGGATTCAGTTTTGGGCCTCTCACTCCAAGAAGGACATTGAGGTGCTGGAGGATGTCCAAAGAAGGGCAATGAAGTTGGTGAAGGGTCTCAAGGACAAGTCTTGTGAGGAGTGGCAGAGGGAACTGGGGTTGTTTAGCCTGGAGAAAAGGAGGCTCATAGAATCATAGAATGGTAAGGTTGGAAGGGACCTCAAGGATCATCTAGTTCCAACCCCCTGCTGTAGGCAGGGACACCTCCCACTAGTACAGCTCAAGGCCTCCTCCAATCTGGCCTTGAACACCTCCAGGGAGGGAGCAGCCACAACCTCCCTGGGCAACTTGTTCCAGTGCCTCACCACCCTCACTGGAAAGAACTTCCTCCTAACATCCAGTCTAAATCTTCCCTCTGCCAGTTTAAAGCCATTGCCCCTCGTCCTGTCATTGCAAGACCTTGTAAATAGTCCCTCCCCAGCCTTCCTGTAGGTCCCTTTCAGAGACTGGAAGGTTGCTATCAGGTCCCCTCAAAGCCTTTTGGCTCCCTACAGCTCCATTACAGGAGGCTGGAGTGAGGTGGGTGTCTGTCTCTTCACCCATGGAACAACCAAGAGGATGAGAGGAAACTGCCACAAGTTGTGTGACCAGAGGTTTAGGCTAAACATGAGGAACAATTTCTCACCCAAAAGGGCTGTCAAAGCTTGGAACAGGCTACCCAGGGAAGTGGTGGAGTCTCCATCCCTGAAGAAGTTTAAAAGCCATGTAGATGTAGTGATGAGTGACATGGCTTAGTGGTGACCTGGTAGCGCAGCATTAACAGTTGGACTCAACGATCTTAAAGATCTCTTCCAACCAAAACCATTCTATGATTATTTTATATGAGGGTCTTGGAAAAGTAAGATTGTTTTTAATGTGTTATTTTAGAGGAATCTGTACTCCTTTGGTTGGTTCCAGCAACATAAGCCCCAATCAGCACAGACTGTGTCAGTGTAAAATGTGGGATATTTAAAATAGGTTTAGTACTTTTAGACAGACAAATGCAGTTAGACCTGTCTGCATTTAGCAAAGGTCAGAGAGTCATAAAAGTTGTAGAAGACCTCCAAGAAATGGTCTTAAGACCTTTCACCAGCACAAAGGCAGATGTCTACTGAATGGCATTTTACAGTTAGGGACATCCTTAGTGTTCAGAGTACTTACAGCAAAGGCTTCATGGAACTCAAACACATCGATATCAGCCATGGTCAGACCAGCCTTCTCTAGAACCTTGGGAGTAGCATACGTTGGGCTGAAGAAGAGTTAAGAAAGACAAGTCCTCTATGACTGAAACCATCATTCCCTTTCTCCACAGCAGCCCACGCTACATTCCTTCTCTTCAGGATGTGCAGCTCCCTGCCTGTCCCATTCCAACCAAAATACAACCTCAAGGAACTGCTGCTAGTACCAACACGCAGAGATGCTCTACAGCAAATCAGGGTGGGTACTTCTGACACCGCTGCTCTCCCACATCAGCCACCTCCCCCTCCTGGGGAGTTGCAATACCTCATAAGATGCTTTATAACAAACATGTAAAGGCAAGTCAAGGCTGCCATGCTAGTGTGGATTGTTACAGGATGTTCTTGATCATCATCACCTACCCCAGTAGCAGCTGGTCCTTTGGATCCTGAGACACATACACAAAGTCCCTGCACAGGAGAAATGCTGTTAGCAACATGAAGAGGGGTAGGAATGACAACTGGCATTCAGAGGCCACACAGAGCAGTCCCTGTTTACCTTAGGTAGGCCTTTGGTTTGTAGCCCATTGCTAGAGCCTTCTCCTCAGACATGAGCAGAACCGCCGAAGCACCATCCGTCTGGAACAGGCAGACAAAAGCCAGGTCAGTGCCTGAGCAAGCACACACTGAGCACCAGGCCAGCCTGGCAGCTTCCTGCACAGCAGCTGCCAAGAGAGGACCTGCATACTACCACAGCTCCAGGGACATCACCCTGCCATACAGGGCAAAGAACAAGTCTGCATGACTGGGAAAGGGAGGGGGTAGATGGAAAGAGGAATGGACAGAAGAATCTCCACAAACACTGTTGGGCCACACATCACTGAAGCATTTCCTTATAGTCCAGACCCACAACCTTCCCTGTTTTCAAACAGGATGGAGGTGTCTTAAAAGAATCACAGAATGTTTGGGGTTGGAAGGGTCCTCTCAAGGGTCCTCTAAAGGTCCAGCCTCCCCTGCAATGAGCAGGGACATGTTCAATTAGAGCAGGTTGCTCAGAGCCCTGTCCAACCTGACCTGGAATGTTTCCAGGAATGGGGCTCCCTGATGCCTGGGGAACTTGCTACACATGACCTTGCTTTATCAGAAGGGGGGGACTAGATGATCCCCAGAGGTCACTTATGACCCCCAACCATGCCAGGATTGCCCTTTGCTCAGAGGGATGGCAACAGGCATTACCAGGAAGGAGGAGTTGGCTGCTGTGACAGTTCCATAAGGCTTGACAAAAGCTGGCTTCAGCTTGCCCATCTGCTCCATGGAGGAAGGACGGATGCCATTATCTTTGCTGACTGTATCCTTGCCTGTTGTTGACAAAGGCACCATTATGTCACAAGAGTCAGCAGTGAATTTGCAAACTAGGACTCCAAGGGGAAAAATAAAACCAAATCAGAAAACTGTGGGGTTCATGACAACTATGAATTTGGATTATAAAGCCTAAATCAGTGTAGGTTACTGTGCCAAGCTCTGAGGAAGTAAGAACACTAGAACAAAACACAGGCATCTTCAGCTGGACTAAGTGCTTATTGGGCCATATGCAACTGTGGCTCTATAGAAGTTGAGGTTTTTTCTAGGGAACTAACTGCAGAGTTAAAGTGACCCAAACAAAGAGGTATCACACAAAAGCATGGTCACTGGCTGCTGGGTGGTGAGGGTGAGGGTGTCAAACCCTGGAAACAGGCTGGCCAGGGAAGTGGTGGAGTCCCCATGCCTGGCAAATTTTTAAATCTCTATAGATGTGGTGCTGAGGGACATGGTTTAGTAGTGACCTGGCAGTGCTGGGTTAATGGGTGGATTCAATGAAAAGACCTTCTCCAACCAAAACCATCCTATGGTTCTGTACTTAAGCAATGACTACCAGGTCTGGTGAACTGGAGTCTACCAAGCAGAACACATTTCAGCTCTTCCTATCCTATCACCTAGGATTCCCATCAGCTCTCTCAGGACCTCCAAGACAAAGAAATGTGACTTCCTTATCAGAGCAGGATTTTATTAAGCTTCTACTTGTTGACAGCTGAAGTCAAGTTGACCATCGCTTGCCTGACTGAAAGCACAGGGGGATTCTAAGGTCCAACCATTCTTGATCTTCTGTGCTCTATCACCACAGATACAAGAGCAGCAAGATAAAATCCAGATCTCTAAAGAGATGGTTGTGTGTTTATAGAAGCATGTTTAGAAACAGGTATAGAAGCATGTTTAGAGCATTTTAAGAGTCAAAATCCATATTAAATCCACAGATGATCATCAACCTGACCCCAGGACTTCCCCTACTTCTCTAAATCAACGTTTTCTTTACTCATCTAATGCCTGCTAGCAATGAAACACATCTCACCTGGCACTTTGAAGGGTACCACATCAACCAGCAAGCCTCCATCCTGGGCTTTCTTGGCCAGCGTGTGTGAGCGGAGGGCATACTCATCCTGCTCCAAACGAGAAATGGCGAAGGCAGCGGCCAAACGATCAGCAGAGTGCCCCATTGTCTCACTGGTGGAGAACTCTGCCACAGCTGGGAGCTAGGAGACAGAAAAAAAAACAAGTCAGGAGATAAAAATCCCTGTCCCAGGGCAGTTATATCCAGCTCAGGTCTTGGTTCAGCTCTGCAGAGTCAGCCCCTTGGGTCAGGTAGAGGAGTTAATACTCAAGCTATTCAATTAACACACCAGAAACCGACTGGTTAGAAATAGGAGATGAAGTTGCAAAAGGGTTTAGGAAATGTGATTGTAACTGAGCTCCAGGCTGCTTTGGGCATTTAACAAGGACTCTGCTAGGGAGGGTGCCTGAACTATTTGGGTCACAGTGAAACAATGCATCCTGAGACCTTAGAACTCCTTGATAATGCCTCCTCCAGCAAAACCAGAGGTACTAGGTGAGCTCAGCTGGGCTTCAATTTTACTAGCAGCACATGGGAAATCCCTTGCATACATCCAAGCCTGCCACTTTCATCTCTTACTTGGACTTTGGATCCCATCTCTGCTGTACAGATACTCTGCAAGGCAGAGACCAGTGTCAGACGTGCACCTTCCTCATGAAGAGCTCGATGGTGCTGAGGAAGAAAGTGATTTTCCTTCCTACCACCAATATGCTGTAATTCACCTCTCTCAGGACCTCCAAGACAGAGAAAAGTGACTTCTGTCATGTACAAGTACAGGTTAGGGGTTGAATTGCTGGAAAGCAGCTCTGCTGACAAGCACCTGGGAGTGC
This sequence comes from Eubucco bourcierii, assembly GCA_013396675.1. Taxonomy (NCBI): domain Eukaryota; kingdom Metazoa; phylum Chordata; class Aves; order Piciformes; family Ramphastidae; genus Eubucco; species Eubucco bourcierii. Next base: position 87,568 of record VWZE01019355.1, read on the forward strand.
TGAGATCAAGTTCACCGTGAGTCAGCAATGTGCCCTTGTAGCCAAGACTGGTAATGATCTCCCAGGTGCATTCACAAGAGTCCAGCCAGTAGGTCAAAGGAAGCTCTACTGCCCTTCTACTATGCTATAGTGAGACCCCATCTGGAGTCCTGGGCCCAGTTCTGGGCTCCCCAGTTCAAGAGAGACAGGAAACTATTGGAAAGAGGTCAGCAAAGGCTACTAAGATGCTGAGGGGCTGAAGCATCTCTCTGCCATGGTAAAGCTGAGAGACCTGAGGCCATTTATCCTGGAGAAGAGCAGCCTGAGAGGGGATCTCCTCGATGCTGATCAATAGCTAAAGAGTAAAAGGATGGAGCAAGACTCTTTGCAGCACTGTCCAGCAATAGGACAAGGGGCAATGGGCACAAACTGGAACTCAGAAAGTTCCATCTGACATGAAGAGAAACTTCTGTCCTGTAAGGGTACTAGATCAGACAACCCGAAGAGGTTGTGGAGTTTCTTTTTCTGAAGGTATTACAAAACTGTCTGGACACTGCAATCCTGGACAACCTGCTATGGGTGACCCTGCAGGGGGCTTGGATAGATGACCTCCAGAGGTCCCTTCCAACCCCCAACATAATGGGATTCTGTGACATTAGACTCCCATCTCTTTCTGAGTCAGCCAGCACAGCTTACCCAAGACCTGCTGTGACAAGACCACCACTTCTCTTGGGGGGCAATTCAAATGTCCAACTGTCCTCATAGCGAACATTCTTCTTTTGGAATCTCCCCAGGAGTAACTTGTAGGCATTACAAAGCATGGGGCCACAAGAGCTATGAGATCAGAAAACTTCAGAGGTTGGAAGGGACCTCCAGAGATCAAGTCCAAGCCCCCTGCCAATGCAGGATCCCCTATGGTAGTTCACTCGGGAATGCATCCAGGCAGGTTTTGAAAGTCTCCAGAGAACAAGACTCCACCACCTCTCTGGGCAGCCTGTTCCAGTGCTCTGTCACCCTCTCTGTAAAGAAGTTTCTCATCATGTTGAGGTGGCACTTTCCATGTTCCAGTTTGTAGCTGTTGCTCCTTGTCTTATCGCTGCTGACCAGCGAAGAGATTGGCCTCATCCACTTGACATCCACCCCTCAGGTATTTGTACATACTGATGAGATCTCCTCTCAGTCTTATCTTCTTGGGAGGTGATTGTGTCTCTTTACTCTGCTCTCGTCAGACCCCACCTGGAGTACTGTGTGCAGTTCTGGAACCCTCAGCACAGGAAGGACATGGAAGTGTTGGAGTGGGTCCAGAGGAGGCCACAAGGATGATCAGAGGGCTGCAGCAGCTCTGCTGTGAGGACAGGCTGAGAGAGTTGGGGCTCTGCAGCCTGGAGAAGAGAAGGTTTCCAGGAGACCTTAGAGTAGCCTTCCAGTATCTGAAGGGGGCCTACAGGAAGGCTGGGGAGGGACTATTTACAAGGTCCTGCAATGACAGGACAAGGGGCAATGGGTTTAAAGTGGCAGAGGAGAGATGTAGACTGGGTGTTAGGAGGAAGTTCTTTCCAGTGAGGGTGGTGAGACACTGGAACAGGTTGCCCAGGGAGGTTGTGGCTGCTCCCTCCCTGGAGGTGTTCAAGGCCAGGCTGGACAAGGCCTTGAGTAACCTGTACTAGTGGGAGGTGTCCCTGCCTATGGCAGGGGGTTGGAACTAGGTGATCCTTGAGGTCCCTTCCAACCTTACCATTCTATGATACTCCAAACTAAACAGACTCAAGTTTCTCAGTCTGTCTTCACAGGGGAGATGCTCAAGTCCCCATGTCATTCTCATGGCCCTGATGCATTCACTGACTGCAGTTCTATGCTCAAGGACAGAGATCAGCCAGAGACAAAAGCTACAGGTACCCTAATTCCTCTTCACTGCAGCTGAAAAAAACCAGAGCTGAGACAACTTGCTTTCCATTCTGCTACAGACCAGTTTAGCTAAACATCTAAAAGCCTTGAAAATTACCTCAGGAGCAAAGTAGTCAGGGCGGATTTTGGAAATCAAGGAGAGCTTTTGGCCCAAGGTCTTGGCTCTGCTGAGGGTCAGCATGGTCTTCCTCATCTTCCTGCTGTGCCGAATGGGGACGTCAGACATTAACTCCACACCCCCTGCCACCACGACGTCACACTGTCCTGCTGCAATCATGCCCACACCTGTGGAACAAGGCAGTTTCCCATGAGCTGGGGGAAGATGGGGTACTTACCCTCTGGTTGCCTCAGATTTCCTTTCCTTCTCCAGCCTCTTGCTTTCACTGAGTCATACACATACATGTAACAGATTGAGCAGACATTTGCTGAATCATTCATGTCGGAACTTTGCTTCCACTTCCCTTTGTCACATGCAACAGCTGGGAGAATATCCCCAGCAATTTGAGACAACAACCAGGTCTTGAATTTTTATGCTCCTCTGTCATAGAGAGGACAAATCTGAAGGACTGGGGTCAGTTCTGAGCTCCCCAATACAAGAGAGACAAGAAACCACTGGACAGAGTCCTGTAGAGGCCATGGCCAGAGGAATCAGTGCATCCTCAGCAAG
>VWZE01019355.1:90741-140918 GCA_013396675.1 Eubucco bourcierii
TGCCTATGGCAGGGGGTTGGAACTAGATGATCCTTGAGGTCCCTTCCAACCTTACCATTCTATGATTCTATGAAGATGCTGAGTGGACTGGAGCATCTCTGTGATAAGGAAAGGTTGAGAGACCAGGGGCTATTTAGCCTGGAGAACAGCCTGACAGGGCATCTTCTCAGTGCTGATCAATAGCTAAAGGACAGGGTGCAACAGGATGAGACCAGACTCTTTTCAGTGGTGCCCACAGACAAGACAAGGGGCAACTAGCAAAAACTACAAACCAGAAGGTTCCAGCTATGCAGAAGGAGAATGCTTGTACTGAGGGACATGGCTCAGTGATGGCCTGGTAGTGCTAGATTAACAGCTGGACTCAATGATCTTACAGGTCTCTTTCGCCCAAAACAATTCTATCAATCTTGAGATGGTTATTTACATTCATGAAGCAACACAAGTTAGAGGAGGGACAGATGAGCTGCTAAGTTCAGTCTCAAACACACAACTTGTCCTTTTGGCCAACAAACCTGTGGTCATAGCCTGGTTTGAAGAAATGCAAGCCATAGTGACTGTGTGGGCTGGAGTTTTGTCAGAGAAACCAGCTCCCAAGGCAGCCTAGAAGCAAGAACAAACAGCTGTTAAACCCTCCACCTTTTGCTCTGTGGGGTCAGAAATACCTTCTGCCCCACACCACACTTCTACAGATTCAGCTGAGAACAAGCACATTGAGCTTCATTTAGGGAATTACTGCAGCAGCTCTTCCCCCTCACAGATTCTGGATAGGAGGAGATAGCACCTGCCAAGGCTCTTAACTGCATTATGTGGACAGTCCCTGGCCTTCCACATTAATAAAGGTAATTAAATTATATATTTCACCATTTCAAAGAGATTCCAGCTACCTGACATCATCTTTACTTCACTTTATTTGCAAAGGCAGTATGTGAAAGGAATTATTTATACCCCTCAGGACACCAAACAGAAAACATTTCCTGTCTAGAAAAAGCAGCTTCTCCCCTGACCCAGGCTAAAGCACAGCCTCCTACCACGGGATAACGTGACCTTGCCTAGTTGAGACGTGGCCAACTAGTTTAAAGTTCACAAGTTGCTCCCCAGTTAAAATTACACTGCGGCCTCATTTGACTGGCAGGTGACCAAAGCAAGTATTTGCATAGCCAAGGCTAAAACCACTGATGGAACTGGAGAGCCTCAGAAGCTCCTGAGTCTTTCCAGCCTGGGTTACATCAGGGTTTTTCCCAGAGAACAACAGAAGCTCCAAGTTAGAGAAAATAACCTACTGCTCCTGTACATTACTTCAGTGGATCAGCTCCTTACTGTGTATAATGTGAATTGTGTTTTCAGGCAGCTAAGATAGTTTTTTGCAACTGTTTGTAATCTTGACACACCCTAGCTGCAGAAATCAGACTGAGAGAGGAAATGCTGCACATGACTCACCTCTCGAGCAACGTTACTGGTTTTCACCTCCTGGATAACTGTGCCATACACAATGTAATCCACAACATCCCGCGGGACGCTGGTCCGGTTCAGTAACCCCCTGCAGAGAAGAGCACAAACAAACGGAATCTGCACCACCCAAACAGTAACAGGACAAGAAGAAACACTCTCAGGTTGTGCCAGGGGAGCTTTAGGTTGGACATGAGGAATAATTTTTTTCCCCAAAAAGGTTTGTCAAGCTCTGGAATAGGCTGCCTAGGGAAACAGTGGGAGTCCCCATCCCCGGAGGGGTTGAAAAGCCTTGGAGATGTATCCCTCAGCAACAGAGTTTAGTGGTGACTTGGCAATGCTGGGCTGACAGCTGAAGTCAATGATCTTAAAGGTCTTTTCCAATCAAAACTATTTTGTGATTCTAACATTAGGACCCCCAGCAGTTCACTGTGTTTTCTGAGCCCTCCTAGCATTTCATTTACTTACTGCAGTGCTGCTCTTGCCAAGTCATGTGGCATGAGATCTGCATACCTGGAAGTTGTAAGAAGAGAGATAGAAACTTAGGGTTGATAAGAACCAATACAAATGTCTACTCCACAGTAAGCCAACACCAGAAAGGTTCCACCACATTTGTAATAAACCATTTCACACTCCAGGTTGTGGAGACAATCTGTGTATAGGCCAGCACACAATCACTGAACTAAAAACATTTAAAAGCAGAAGAAAGATGATAAATTCCCAATCCATCTGAACTAAGTTAGGTCTACTTCTAGTTCAGCTGTGAACACAGCAGCAAAAGTCTAGTAAGAGTCTACATCAGGTTCTTTGCAGATTGTCCTGTCAGTTCTATGAATTTTCTTGCTTTATTTGTTGTGGATTCACCAACAGCTTCCTCCAGATGTGCAGCAAATTCTCATTCCTCTCAGACTCCATATAAGCAGACAATCATCTGACTGGGTACGTCCATAAAGTAAGCTGGAGTAACTGTGCAGCCTAATTCATGGTCACTTCAGCTCTTTTAAGTATAACCACAGCAAAATGAACAAAAGCCAACTGCTTCTCACAGAGAGATCCTACTGTTAACCACCTCAGTATCTATTTTCTTCTCCTTTTATACTTACGAGGTCCCAGACTGCAAGAAAGGGGTACGGACGCCCTCCACCACGACAATATTCTTCACACCATTTTTGGCTAAGGTCTTCTTACTCTTGGGTTGGACTGTTAAGAGAGAAAGGATATTAAAAGGAATAGCAGCAAGCTTGAAGATTCTCTTAAAACTTCTGGAACATGAGGCAATTTGTCCTCCTTGATGCCTAGGTCAAAAGTAGAGTAGGTAGGACACCTGAGTTGTCAACTTGCCTCTGTCTAGTTAATTGTGTGATGTGTGGGAAATTATTTAACAACCCAGCATACCCCCATCAGCAGAGACTCATCTCTAGCTACACTAAGACAATGCTCCAGCTGAGAATAAAGGCCCATAACTCCTTGTCTCTGTTACCACTGACATCAATGGTGCAGAAGGAGATACCTTTAAAATTGCTGCACAGCTTAGAACACAAACGAGGCAGAACAAATTCAAAGCCTTAGCTAGATCCTTCCAGTATCTGAAGGGGGCCTACAGGAAGGTTGGGGAGGGATTATTTACAAGGTCCTGCAACAACAGGACAAGGGGCAATGGGTTTAAACTGGCAGAGGGGAGATTTAGACTGGATGTCAGGAGGAAGTTCTTTGCAATGAGGGTGGGTGAGGCACTGGCACAGGTTGCCCAGGGAGGTTGTGGCTGCTCCCTCCCTGGAGGTGTTCAAGGCCAGGTTGGATGAGGCCTTGAGTAACCTGTACTAGTGGGAGGTGTCCCTGCCTATGGCAGGGGGTTGGAACTAGATGATCCTTGAGGTCCCTTCCAACCTTGCCATTCTATGATTCTAAGATCTCTGACACTGTCTCCCAGAAAGCCCCCTAGGGAACTTAGGAAGTATGGGATGGATGAGTGGACAGCAAGGTGGGTTGAGAATTGGCTGAAGGACAGAAACTAGAAGGCAGAGATTAGTGGCAATGTGTAGTCAGAGGCCTGTAGCTCTCAGTGTTTGCTAAAGTTCAGGACTGAGTCCAGTGTTGTTCAGCATCTTCATCAATGATCTGAAAGAAGGGAGGGAGAGAACCCTCAGCCGTTTGCAGATGATACAAAACTGGGAGGAGTGGCTGACAGCCCATCAGCCTGTGCTGACATTCAGCAAATCCCAGATAATCTGGAGCATTTGGCAGAGGTGAATCTCAGTAAATTCAACAAGGACAAGTGTAGGGTCCTGCACCTGGGAGGGAAAAAATCCCCTGCACTAGGATAGGTCTGGGATTGACCTGCTGGAAAGCAGCATTGAGGAGAAGAACTTGGGAGTGCTGGTGGACAACAAGTCCCCCATGAGCCAGCAAAGTGCTCTTGTGACCAAGAAGGCCAACGGGTCTTCTGGAGTGCATGAGGAAGAGTGCAACCAGGAAGTCTAAGGAGGTTCTCCTCCCTCTCTACTCTGCCTTTGTGAGGACACATCTGGAGTCCTGGGGCCAGCTGTTTCCAGAGAGGGTGCTGGAGTCCTGGAAGAAGCTGCCCAGAGAGGCTGCGGAGTCTTTCTCTGCAGAGATTCCTAACCCATCTCGACACGATCCTGGGCAACCTGCTCTGCCTCACCCTGTTTTAGCAGGGGGGTTGGACTAGATGATCTCCAAAGGTTCCTTCCAACCCCCACCATGCTGGATTCTGTGAAAATCACTTACCTGAGGAGCAACAGGGACAGAGTAACTGCCTCACATGTGCTCTTACTGCACAGTAAAGGTGAGATAATTCAAAGTAAATCAAAACAGTCCAAGAATTCAACTAACTTGCACTCCCAGAGGGAAGCAAAAAGAGTGCATATAGTTGCTGTGGGTAATTTCCTTTTGGAGTGACTGAAAAAATGTTCAGTGAGAATCTGATAATGCAGTCAGGGCTGCTATCTTAATGAGCATATGGGGCAGTTCCTTTTACCAGCAAGAAAAGGATAGACACAAAGGAGATTAAGACTGCACTGAAGCAAACATAAGCACCAGGATGGAACTTCAGTGCTGTTCTTGGGTTCTATCAGGTTCTCTGTTCCAAGGAGCAGCTGCTCTCCATGCCAAAATCCAGGCAGCTCAAAGCACAGGTTACCTAAGCAACCCTTCCACAACAGATCCCAGACCACTTCCAACTACTCACTAAGGGCCACAGCTAAAAAGCCACGTGTCACTGCACACATCCAGCAGCTTCATTGAGACCTGAGCCTCTTAATGGTCTTGCTGGACTTCAGAGCTAATTTCACAAAGCTTCTCCTTGTGAGGGACAATCCCTTCCCCTCTTGGAAAGCAAGCTGATTGTACCTGGATGGTTAAATACACCCAAAGCTCAGCCTCTCTGGGCACTAGAAATAGCAGTATCAGGTGACAAAGAAGCACTGCTGCTGAGAGCAAGGTTGAGAGGACTCAGCTGCCAACAGAAGTTTTATTTCACAGAATGGTTTGGTCTAGAAAAGGCCTTTACATTGAATTAAACCATAAACCGAGCACTGTCAGATCATCACTAAAACATGTCCCTCAGCAACACATCTAAACAGCTTTTAAAACCTTCCAGGGATGGGACTCCACCACTTCCCTGAGCAGCCTGTTTCAGGCCTTGACAACCCTTCCAAGGAAGAAATTGTTCCTTGTGTCCAACTTAAAACCTCTTTGGCACAACTTAGAAGCACAGAATTGTTTTGGTTGGAAAATACCTTCAAGATCACAGAGTCCAACCATTACCTAACACTATCAAGTCTAGTGCTAAACCATGTCCCTCAGCACCGCATCTCACCATCTTTTAAACACCTTCAGGGATAGTAATTTAACCATCTCCCTAGAGAGTCTTCTTCTAGTGTTTAATAGCCCTTTCAGGGAAGAAGTTTCTTCCAATACCCAACCTAAACTTCCCCTGTTGCAACTGAGGCCATTACCTCTTGTCCTATCTCTTTTCCTTGGGAGAGGAGTCTGACCACCACTTTACTCCAGCCTCCTTTCAGGGAGCTGTAAGACAGGAAGCTCTTCCCTGAATCTCCTTTACTCCAAACTAAACAACTCCAGCTTCCTCAGCCACTCCTCACAAGTCTTGTGCTCTAGACCCTTCGCCACACTCACTGCCTTTCTCTGGGCACACCCCAGCACCTCACTTCCTTGAAGTGAGGGGCCCAAGATTTGTGTGTGTTCACAAAACTAAACACACTATTTGTGTCCAGCTTTCTCGATCTAAGGCTGTATGCCCTGTACTTGTGAAACATAGCACAGGAGGCAGCACTGGAAAAAGGAGACAGTTTCATAAATAGTCTCTTTTAGCAGAAACCCACTGAAGACTCCAGGTGTTTTCACTTTACCTGCAGCTTGTAACTGCGATGAGCAGCTGAGTGATCGAGCAACTGGAAAAGAACAGAGAAATGGGGTTTGTCAAGCCTGAAATTTAACATTTTTGGTTTCTTCAAAGGATTACTAAAATGAAGAAATATGGTGATGTCGTAGTAAGGTGAGTGAACATTAAGATCTGTGAGGTATTTTTTACTTTGCTCCTAAAAACAACGCTGTTCATAGCACCCAATGTGAGATTCCTCCTCTGCGGAGGTGCCAATAAAACAGAGGTTCAGGTACAAGCAGCCAGCCCAGACCCAACAACTTTCTAACCCATCAATTCAAGCTGTTAATAAAGGCAACAATACTTACAGACCCTGATAGCCCATCCTGAGGAGGCAGGGAAGTTCCTGACAGCATGGCTCAACATGGAACTCATTTTGGTATCTAGAGAGCTGGAGAAAGACTGGTATTAATCCAAACCAGATTCAGAGCAATTTCAAGGTGAACAACCTGCCTGCTTCACAAAGAGCCAAAAAAGCAAAGAAGAAAAGATACTCCAAGGACAGCAGCACAGACAATTACTCCCTGCCACACTTTTGGAACAGCACCTAAATCACAAGGAGCCTGGCTTACGACTGTGGCTTGCAAATGTCCCTGTAAATAAATACTCACCTCCGCAGTGACCCAGCACTGCATCAACAGCGGTCAGTGTGGCTTGATTCCCCTCCCAGTAGTGACTGTTCCACTGCTTCCCCCACTAGAAAATTGTCCCAGTGCCCAGCCAATCTCCCTGCCAGACTGACTCTCCTGACCCTTTCTCCTTGGCACAATTTCATGCCACTAGCCCTCATCTTAACCATCAGTTTGAAACTCAGTACCTTCTGCTGCACATCTCCATAGGAAGCAGGACAAATTGGTATCCACCACCCCAAAAATCTTGCTCTGCAGCTTTCCCAAAGCTCATTCCAAAACAGTTTCCCCACAAACCAAACTTCATTTGCAGATTTTACTGCCCAGAGTAAAGCAAGTCTTCACAGTTCAGTCTTTAGGTGCATCGCAACAGTATTCACCTCGTTCTGTCATGTTTTTAGTGCTCTCCCTCCCAAACACACACACTTTCCTTTCCTAAAACTTCAGGGAAACGCCTGTAGCCCCAAGTCCTCCCCATCCCCTTACTGCTGCTCTGTACAGCTTCTCTAAACAGCATTAAGCTGCTGACCACCCACCTCCACATCTCACACCTTACAGCTCCACTCCTCCTATGTGCCACACAGCATCCATCAGCCACCTGTGCTGGCATCCCACAAGCCAAGTCTAGGCTTCTAACATCATGAAAGGTGCAGAACACAGACCTCCTCCTCATCATCATCCTTCTCCGTCTCATTCCCCACTCCTAACTGAAGTTTTTTCCCAAATCTCTGCCCCACCGACAAAACAGTTCCTTTCTGTGTCCCCAAAACAGACCAATGCCTTGCTCACCTGCTCTCCTCTCATGATACTCACTCATCTCACTCCCCACAACAAGAACTATCCCTTCCATTTTCAATAATCAGTTGCTCCCCTGGTACTCCAACAAGATAGCCCTTTACCCTCCCAAATCGACCTAGACAAAGCTCTTTCTGGAGTCTGCAGCAGCAGCCCTGTTTGCACAACAGGTCCTCATCCCCCTCCTCTTTCCACAACCCTGATCCCTGTACACACCACAACACCTTTCCCGTACAAACAGCGTACACAAACCACAGGCCCCTCACACTTGCTTCTCACCCCACCAGACACTCCCCTCGCACCCGATACCAGTTCCTAGCACAGCCCCCAGAGCCACTACGCACTCCTTAGCCGCGCACGAGCAACCCCGGCCCAGGTGTATACTCTTTCGTGGGGTTGCAAGCAACACAACAGGTGCCCGAAAAATCAGACAAGTACACACATCCTCAATTAAGCAACAGGCCCCTCCCCTTCACCTTCACACCTAACGCTCTCCTTCACCTGCTTCCCCTCCACCCAGCCGACTCACACCCACTTCCACTTCCCATTCTCTGCAGCCAAGACTGCCATCCAGGCCCCTCCACCGCCCCTTTTTCCCCCAGTAGCACCCCCAACCCACTTCACAAGCCACGCACCTCCGCCCGGTGCCCGGCACCGCCCCGTACTGCCACTGCCCCTGTCGCCACCGCCACTCGCCGCGCCGCCACTCAGAAAGGACCCTGTGCCCACCCCACCCTCCGGGCAGCTCCACCGCCCGCCTGAGGAACATCACCCATCCCGCACCCCCTACTCGCATTCTTCCGCTCTCCACGTCCGCCAATCCCGCTTCTTACGGATGAGAAAAGTCAGAGACCTCTCGCTGAGCCGAGAAGAGGGAGTAAGGAGGGAGCCGGAGAGCGCGGAATGAACAGGCAGAGACCCCGGCAGCCTAGGGCGGGGCGGGGCGGCCGGGATGGGGCGGCCAAGCTCCCCCCTCTGGGTGGCCTCTCCCTCATTCGACCTCGCGCGCAGTAAAGATGGCGGCCGCGGTGCGCGCTATCGGCAGTCTCGGGCGCTTCACGGCCGCCGCCAAGTACAGCGCGTCCCGCCGCCCACCGCCCGCGGGTGAGCTGCTGCCTCGGGGGACACGGCCTCCTGCGCCGGGGATGGGAATAGACGCGGACCTCAGGGTGGGGTGGGGTCCTAGTGTGAGCGTGTCTCCGTGTCCCTAAACGAGGGTGGCACTGGGGAAGCGAGAAGGGGGTCACCGGGCGATATGGCCTCGAGGGTCAGCGTTGTGAGGAACGGGATGTTAGCGAGAGAGGGTCTCTGAAGAGCAGGGTAGGGGATGGTCCGGGGGGGAGGGGAGCCGTAGGCTCAGGAGGAAGCTACGAGATGAAGGGAATTTTAAGATAAGGAGCCGTTGGGTGGGGGCTGCCGCCGCGGAAGGGTCCCTTTGATGAGTGTTAGTGTGCCACATCAGGAGGTTGTTTCACGGCCTGCGAATCGTGCAAGGAGCGTCCCTGGCATGTCTTTGATCACCCCTTGCCAAGGATTCCCTAGGGCAGAAGTTCGTGCCGCCGTATCCGCGGGGGCCATGGGGCGCAGGGGTGTGTGCGCCCCGCGGGTAGATGCACCTGCGACGGTCCCCAAGGCAGGCTGCCGTCTGTGTACCCCACCGCCGTCCCTCTGCCCTTGCACTCATTTGGGAGTCCGTGTATGGCTGGGGGTCGGGATCTGTGACCCTGTACGAGAGGGCAGACCCTCCAGGCAAGGTTGTGTAAGCTGATCACTGGGAGAAAGCGTCCTTACCTCCTTACGCGTGTGCATGTTGCCTATGTCCTTTGTCATGCCTGGCAGGGGATGTCCCCATGTCCTTGGATGTATGGATCCTCAGGCTGTCTTAACAGAGGACACAGAGAAGAAGGGGGTATCCCTCTACCTTGACATGGGTGGGGAGAACATCCCCAGGAACGCTGCCGTTTTCAGGTGCCTGACCATCTATCTTTATTTCGATTGATTGATGTTCGCTTGCGATCTGACCCAGGCAGGGTCTAGGTGCCTGACCATCAATCTTTATTTTGATTGATTGGTGTTCTCTTGCGATCTGACCCAGGCAGGGTCTTGACGCCCTCCTGCCTGTTGGCAGAACTGGCTTATGATGCCTCTTAGCAGAGCTGCTAAAGCAAGGAATCACCAGGGTGCCCCTTGGAAAGCTCAGAGGTGTTGGAAACCAGTTTTCATTTCTACGCTTTGAAGGGCCTCATTGTCTGGTATTGACATTGACCTGAAATCCAGCAGTGTTTTAAATCGAAAACCTGTCTTACTTGTGGTGTTAAAGCAAGTTTGTACGTGAGCTGCTTGCCCCAGGAGCAGTGTGCTGCAACTGATAATGAGTGGAGCTGTGGTGACTCCAGTGAAGTCAGTTCTCAGACTGTCCTGCTTATAACTGGCAATACTCTTTGTTTGCCTGATGACACCAAGCTGGGAAGAGTGGCTGATGCACCACAGGGGCTGTGCTGCCCCTTAGCAAGACCTGGATAATCTGGAAAGTTAGGCAGAGGCAAACTGCAAGGTATTCAATAAGGGTCCTGCACCTGGGGAGAAATAACCCCATGCACCAGTATGGATTAGGGATTGACCAGATGGAAACCAGCTCTTGTGAGAAGGATTTAGAGTGCTGGTGGACAACAAGTTGCCCATGAGCCAGCAATGTGCCCATGTGGCCGAGAAGGCCCATAGTCTCCTGGGCTGCATTCAGAAGATTGTGACCAACAGGTCAAAATAGGTTCATGTCCCACTTTATTCTGCCCTAGTAAGGTCACGTCTGGAGTCCTGGGCTCAGTTCTCAGCTCCCCAGTTCAAGAGAGACAAGGAGCTGCTGGAGATAGCCCAGCAGAGGCCACAAAGATGTTGAGTGGACTGGAGCATTTATGTGAGGAGAAGGTGAGAGACTTGGAGCTGTTTAGCCTGTAGAAGAGCAGACTGAAAGGGGAATCTTCTCAATACTGTTCAATAGCTAAAACACAGGGGTGAGAGCATGGGACCAGACTCTTCAGTGGCTCATAGGGCAATAGGCACAAAGTGGAACCCAGGGAGGTTCCATCTGAACATGAGGAGAAACTTTTTCCTATGATGATGCTGGAGCAATGGAAGAGGCTGCCCGGAGAAGCTGTGGAGTCGTCTCCTCAGCAGAGCTTTCAAATGTGCCTGGACATTGTCAGGTGCTGTGTGTGACCCTACCTTAGCAGGCAGATGGTCTGAATGAGCTCCAGGGGTCACTCCAACCCTCACCACGCTGGGATTCATCACAAATAATCCTGGGGCTACTGTGAGGATGCTGTCACTCCCTTTAATATCATTGTGAAAGTTTGTCAAAGAGGATGCAAACTTCTCCAGGGCAGGCTGAAAGGCATGCAAAAGAAGGCAGAAGGCAGCAGTGTGAGCTTGAGCTGGCTGTACCTGCTGAGCCACATGCCATGTGCTAGCAGGTTCTCAGAGTGGCTAGGAAAGCTTAGTTTGGTCAGAGCTTCCCAGCTCTGTGCTGTCAGCTCAGAGGCAGAGCGGTCACCCCGAGCTTCAGCTCCTTCACTTCATTGGTGTTTGGCTTGGTTCAGCACTGAAAGAAGGCTTTTCTCCAGAACCATCCATGGATGCTCTTCCCAGTTCCAGTGGCAAGTCACGTCTGGGTGAGTAAAGGGGAAGTTCTGGACAGGGATGCAGCTGAGGAAATGACAGACAAAAGAGAAAGTAGGAAGAAACAGATCGTGGTTGGGCTGTGTGAAAGGGATGGCTTCCATTCTCCAAGTTCTCAGCAAAGTCCTGGGAGCAGCTGCCTGAAGTGTCGGTGTTCCACCTCTAGATGGGCTTTTCATTGGCATGAGTGAAGTGGTGGGATGGCTTTGATAATCAAAGGCCTTCAATTCCAGAAGGAATGTCAGTGAAATGGCAGAAGCTCACATTTGGCTTCCTGCAGCATCTGAAGGAGAGGTTTTCTGGCTCACATCTTGGCAGGTTGCCATCCCAGTGCCGAATGAGTCAACAGCTAAAGCAGATGTGACCATGCAAATGTGCTTTTACTTTTAGATGGGTTTTCCACAGGTCTTCTGGACTCTAAAATAAAACATGCCAGGTTAAGGAAACCTTGCTTCAGTATTAAGCAGCTGTTACTTCAATGACAGAATTGTTCCGAAAGAATTTGTAGTAAAATGTAGATTTTTGTGACCTTGGTTATATTTTAGTTCCTACATTATATCTTTTGTTTTGCTAAAACTGAAAAGCAAAGTGGAATTCAAGGTTTAAGGGAGCTAGTGGAGGGAGTCCAGCAGAGGCTAAAAAAGATTTTGATGGGACTGGGGCATCTCTCTGAGAGACCTGGGGCTGTTCAACCTGGACAAGAGCAGACTGAGAGGAAACCTCAGTACTCATCAATAACTCAGGGGTGAAGGAGAAAAAAGGATGGGTCCCAGCAACAGGCACAAACTGGAACCCAGGAGACTCCACCTAAAAATAAGGAGAAAGTTCTTTCCTGTGAGGGAGTAGTGGACCAAGCTGCCCAGAGAGGTTGTAGAATCTCTTTCACTGGAGAGATTCCAAACCTGCCTAGATAACGTGACCGTGGAGCAACCTGCTGTGGGTGACCTTGCTCTTTCAGGGGGGTTTTACTAAATCATCCCCAGAGGTCCCTTCCAACCTCCAGCATGTTGGGGTTCTGGGATTAACCCTATCTGCTCCTTGCTTCTCTCTGGGGTTCTCTGATGCTGTTCTGTTTGCAAAACTGATGTGAAAGAGGAAAGCGAGGCGAGAACATAGAAAGACAAAGTAAACTAACCATTCACTTTTTATTTCTAATTGAGGTTGTTTGTATTGCAAATTCTTACTATATAGTGGGTAAGCATTGAGGAGTGATTTGCTGCTTCCTTTCCCAGCTCCCAGCCATAGCAGATGCCTGGTTGAAAGTGTGGGAGGAAAACATTATCACTTGCCTTGAAGCTGAGATTCATTTGGTGTCATTCTCCTTCTTACCATGAGCAGCAAAACAAGACCAAAGCAGATGAGTTCATTAGGATGGTTCAGTCCTTGCCTTCTTTTCAAAGCTGTATGGGCCTTTACTGGGTTAAAATGGTGATGTCAAAGTGCTGCTTATTCTGCTGGGGTGCATCTGTCAGCAGAGAAACTGTCAGATGGTGCTGGGAAATGAGCATTGGTGCTTAAATTCAGGACAAGCTGAATTGAGCATGCAGAAAGTCGAGGGAAATAATGTTGTCTGCAACAATCTGGGTATTGTCCTAATAGAAAATTACTTGGAAAGTAGCTTAGTAGTGGAAAGCAGTTCAGTGGGTGTTTACAGACTGGGGATGTGGGCACATGACACAGACAGAGGCACACAAGAACCTGTTTGACGGCGCAGCCTGACGCTGAATTTCCATCCCCACGGTGTCACACCATCTCTCCTGGGCTTGGGGAATGGAGCACAAAGGTCAGTCCCTCCCTCCCTCCAGTGCCAGAGACAGCGTGGAGAGAGGGCCAAAGTGCAGCTGACAGCACTGAGCCCACGTCACAGGGCAGTGTGGAGGGGAAAGCACCTGTTGGTCAGGTGCAGGCTCGGGTTTTGAGCTTGTTCTCCCTGGATTTTCTGCTGAGAGTGGGAATGTTTCGTTCCTGAATGGTTTACCAGCACTGAGCATTAAACCTCCCTGGCAAAACTGGCTGTGTTCCTGTTGCCCTGTCCAGCTCTGGGATCCTCAGCACAGGAAAGATATGGACCTGTTGGAGTGGGTCCAGGTGAGGTCACAAAAAGGCTTTGAAAGCTGGAACCCCTCTGCTGTGAGGACAGGCTGAGGGAGTTGGGGTTGTTCAGCCTGGTGAAGACAAGTCTCCAGGGAGAACTTCTTGTTCTTTAAGGGGCCAGTAAGAAAACTGTGGACAGACATTTTACCAGGGCCAGGGTGTGATGATTTTAAACTGAAAGAGAGGAGATTCAGACTAGAGAGAAGAAGTGTTTTATACTGAGGGTGATGAGACCCTGTCCCAGGTTTCTCAAAGAGGTACCAGATGCCCAATCCTTGAAATCATTCCCAGTCAGTTTGGACAAGGGTCTGAGGAACCTGTTGTAGTCAAAGGTGTCCCTGCTGACTGCAAGGGGGTTTGGCTAGATGAGCTTGAAAGGACATTTCCCACTCAAACCAGACTGTGGTATGGTCTTTAAGAAGTCACACTTCTAGTAGAGTTCAGACTTAATGCAGCTTTGGCAGGGATTCACCTGAGATCTCCAGTGATGGATCCTCTTGGTCAAGATCAGGGTCACTCAGATGGAGCCAAGATTCGTTTGTGTCCTGAGGGATCATCAGGCCATGTGCAATTCATAGAATCATAGAATGGTAAGGTTGGAAGGGACCTCAAGGATCATCTAGTTCCAACCCCCTGCCGCATGCAGGGACACCTCCCACTAGTACAGCTCACTCAAGGCCTCCTCCAACCTGGCCTTGAACAACTCCAGGGAGGGAGCAGCCATAACCTCCCTGGGCAACCTGTTCCAGTGCCTCACCACCCTCACTGCAAAGAACTTCCTCCTGACATCCAGTCTAAATCTTCCCTCTGCCAGTTTAAACCCATTGCCCCTTCTCCTGTCATTCCTCAGTGTGAGTCAGAAAAGTGTCATTTCGCTTGTGGACAGGACTTGTTCATACCATGGTCTGAGTTTTATGAGGGCTTTGTAACAAAACAGATTTGTCTAAATGCTTCTGTGTGTGATTGGTAGAGCTGCATCAAGGATATTTTTGACAGATGGAGGTGAGGAGGTGAGAATAAATACTTTGTGAGCTCTTTTTGTTGCTCACCCGATGCACACCCAGAGATTTCTGAAGCAGTATGTGGTGTGGCACAAAAGCATGGTTCTGCAGAGCTCTTCTGGGGTGGTTATGCTGGGTTTGCAGAGAAATTAATTTGCAGGCTCAAAACTCCATTGTGCAGCAGTCTCTGGTTTAGCATGTGAGGAAGCACTGAGTTGTGGTGAGCAAAACATCTTAGAGCTCCTGCTTCATCTCTTGTCAGCTCTTAGGGAAGGAGGCCTTGATTTTTTTTGCTCTGAGTTTCACTGGTATTGGATGCTCCTCCCCCTCTACTCTGCTCTAGAGAGAGCACAGCTGCAGTACTGGCTCCAGTTCTGGGCTGTCCAGTTCAGGAGAGAAAAGGAACTGCTTGAGAGAGTCCAGCAGAAGCTACGAAGATGCTGAGGTCACTGGAGCATCTCTGTGAGAAGGAAAGGCTGAGACTGTTTAGTCTGGAGAAGAGCAGCTTGAGAGGGGATCCACTCAATGTTCAGCAATATCTAAAGGGCAAGGAGATGGCACCAGCCCCTTTCCAGTGGTGCCCAGCAGTAGGACAAAAGGCAACAGGCATAAAGTAGAACGTAAGGAGAATCTTGTTTCATGTCAGACTGCTGTAGCACCGGACTAGGCTGTCCAGAGAGGTGGTGGAGTCTGTCTGAAAATTGTGATCCCAGGCAACCTGCTTTGAGTGACCTTGCTTGAGCAGGGAGGTTGAACTAGATTATCTCCAGAGGTCCTTTCCAGCACCCACTGTGTTGGGATTCTGTGAATCTATGCTGTGAAAGTCATTTATAGAGCACAAGTCTTGTGAGGAGTGGCTGAGGGAACTGAGGGTGCTTAGCTTAGAGAAGTGGAGGCCAATGAGAGACCTTTGGCTCCTTGAAATTAAGTTGGAGGTAGGTATGGGTCAGTCTTTTCTCCCAAGGAACAAGAAACAAGACAAGAGGAAATGGCCTCAAGTTGTTCCATGGGAAGTTTTGGTTGGACATGAGGAACAATTCCTTGCCTAAAAGTGCTGTCAAGGCCTGGAACAGGCTGCCTAGGGTCATGGTGGAGTCCCCATCGCTGGAGGGATTGAGAAGCTGTGTGGACATGGTGGTGAGGGTCATGGTTTAGTGGTGATCTTGACAGTTGAACTCAAACATTTTGGAGGTCTTTGCCAACCTAAATGATTCTAAATTCATTTGTTTGGCTCTGCTAAATTCTGGAGGTGACACAGGTGAAGCCAAGAAGATGAGGAGAGATGGGGGAGGATGTGTTGCTGAAGGAGAGTTAAGATGAGACTAGAAAGAATCCCTTTAACATCTGTGCCATCTTTCCTTCAGGTTATGCTTGCCGTAACATCTCCACTTCCACTGCCCTTCGGAGTAAGTGTAAAGCTTTTCTATGCAACTTCATCTCTGAGGTCCCTTCCAACCTAAGCCATTTTATGATCCATGTCCTTAAAATCCACTGAGACATTTCTCTCTGCCTCCAGACAGAACCCACGTTACCTATGACGTCAAAGGAGATGTTGCTGTTGTACGCTTCAACACGCCAAATTCCAAGGTACTCTCTTAGCTTAACAGGTGGAAATGGTAGGAGCAGCAGTCATGTGGAGAAGACTAAGAACTTCCCTAACCTGCAGCTTTTCAAAGCTGTGAGCAAAACAGAATTAGGAAAACAGGTGTTTGGGGTGTTTAATTACTGAGACATCTGAAAATGCCTCCTGGAAATATTTTGTGTTTACTTAGTTAACTTGTCCCTTACTGGCACAAAGTACTGCTAGATCTTGCTAAGCTCTTGCATTCAACACAGTTAAGGAGAGTCTCTGTTATATACAGGGGAGGGGAAAAACAGCTTAGAAGCTCTTAAAATCTGGTTTTGAGGTCACAAACTCACTGTCAGTGAGGTTAAGGAGGAAATTCTTAATGATAGATTACTTGATTTTCTACAGGGTTTCAGCACCAGTTTTGAGCCCCTCATTCCAAGAAGGACAGTGAGATGCTGGAGTGTCTCCAGAGAAGGGCAACAAAGGTGGTGGAGAGTCTAGAGCACAAATCTTGTGAGGAGCTGCTAAGGGACATGGGGTTGTTTAGCCTGGAGAAAAGGCAACTGAGGGGAGACCTTCTCACTCTCTACAACTCTCTGGAAGGAGATGGGAGTGAGGTGGGGGCCAGTCTCTTCTCCCAGGTAACAAGTGACAGGATAAGAGGAATTGAGCTCAAGTGACTCTGGGGGAAGCTCATGGTTGGACATGAGGAACAATTTCTACCCCAAAAAGGGTTGTCAAGCCCTGAACAGGCTGCCCAGGATGATCACAGTATCACAGCATCACCAAGGTTGGAAGAGACCTCAAAGATCATCAAGTCCAACCCATTACCACAGACCTCAAGACCAGACCATGGCACCAAGTGCCACGTCCAAACCCACCTTGAACACCTCCAGGGACGGTGACTCCACCACCTCCCTGGGCAGCCCATTCCAGTAGCCAATGACTCTCTCAGTCCCCATCCCTGGAGAGGTTTCAAAGCTGTGTAGATGTGGCACTGAGGGACATGGTTTAGTGATGAGTTAAGGGTTGGACTTGATGATGTTGAGGATCTCTTCCAACCTAAACAATTCCACAATTCTAATGATCTCAGTTTTAATGTCACTGTTTCATGACAAAGACTGAATTAACTTCTCTAGCAAATAGGTCTGTGGTAACGGGTTGGACTTGATGGTCTTTGAGGTCTCTTCCAACCTTGGTGATACTGTGTGTGAAATCTGGGCTCAATGTGAGCCCCTCAGAACCATTACAGTTTTGCCATGCAGTGATCTGGCTGTTGGGTGAAGTCCTGGATGATCTGCTGGGTTTGTGTTGGGTGGTTGGTTTTTTTCCCCCAAAAGGCAAATCTTGAAAGGCTGTAAAGCTGCTCCAACCAGACCTCCCACTGGCTTTGGCATTTTGTTGTCAGTCCCATCCTCTGTACAAGTTTCCTGATGACTGAATCCAGTATTCATGCAGTGGTTAAATTCTGCTGTCTCCTCAGCTCCCTCTTTACAGTGCTTATTTGCTGCTTCCAGGTAAACACTCTATCCAAACAACTCAACTCCGAATTTAATGAGGTAATGAATGAGATCTGGGCCAATGAAGCTGTCAAAAGTGCTGTCCTCATCTCCTCCAAGCCAGGCTCTTTCATTGCTGGAGCAGATATTGAGTAAGTACTGGGAGTGCTTGAAGTTAAGCTGAAGGAGCTTCCTCTGAAACTCAGCATCCAGATCTTGTGGTCTGCACTGTGAAGTCCCAGCATTTTGTCACTGACATCTCCCCAGGGGTGAGGCAGAGGTTAGGAGGGAAATCCATGTGCTAGTGTGCTCAAATGAAGTTAGGACCCTGATAAAGAGGAACATGGTGAGTCATTAAACCTCATTTGGCTGCAGCACTGGATCACTCCTTCCTGCATGCTGGGGTGCAGCCAAGAAAACCCATCCTGGCTCCGGGGTGAGCATTGTCCTTTGGTCTGGGACACAACAGGAGCAGGTCATTTACATGCAGAGCTTGGTTTAAGCTGGGTTTGAGTGCCTGGCAGTCTGCCAGCGTGGCCCCTTGATTAAGGCAGGATTTGGTGCTCTGCCACTTTGGAGCATCTCAACAGCCTCTCAGGCAATCCAACATTGGGTTTGCAGGGTGTGGATGCTCTCAGTGAGTGTTAGTGTGCTGTTGTCCTGACATTGGGCAGGGCAGAATATTTGTTTAAAGACATTAAAAGCCAGAAAAGCTCTGAGGGGAAGTTAAATTGCAAATAAACACTTCACAAACTTTTGTTTTGTTCTGACTGGCCTTATTCAGGGGCAGAGGCTTGATGTGAGGAGGCAGTAGACAGGGCTGGTGGTATCTGCTGATCTCAACACTGCCAACCTCCCAAATTGTGCCTGCCTGGCAAATGCAGCTGCCCTCCGTCAGAATAATTAGCACAGAGATGCTCTAGTTGGCAGAGTGCAACATCAGGGCACCAACCATCTGCTCCTCTAAAAGTGATCCTGGGCTCTCCCCTCCACCCTTCCTGGCAAGTGCTTTGAGGCTTCCTAAGGCCCTTCCTCCTCTCTCCCAAAGGCTTTCAAAGCTCTAATACAAGGAAACTCATTCAGTGCTCGCAGGCAGAACCCTGTGTCAGCATGCAGTGACTTAACCCCTGGAATTTAGTAGTCTCCTTGTGTTGTCTGTTAGTCTGAGAGTGAGTAACTAAATAGCTCTCTCCTGTCCATCAGTCAGTGGAGGTTTGTGGGAACAGGCTGTTGAAACATTCTCACTTAACTCTCATTTTCTCAGTGCTTTTCCCATTCTGACCAGCCTTTCTGCCCTACTGCAGCATGATTGCAGCCTGCAAGACCGCTCAGGAAGTGACTCAGCTCTCTCAGGAAGGACAGAAGATGCTAGAAAAAATTGAGCAGTCTCCAAAGCCCATCGTAGCTGCCATCAGTGGCTCCTGCCTGGGAGGAGGACTGGAGGTATTGAACAATTCTGAGTCTGAGCAGGAGTGGGAGTCAGTAGGACTGGTTCTCTTAAACTATCCTGATGCCTGCAGGGCTGAGAAGGGTTTGGGACCTGACATGGTTTCATTCCATCCATCCAAATGAGTTTGTGGCAAGTTAATGGCTTAGTTACCCTTCAGGGCTCTGCCATGCTAGTTTGTCTGCTTCTGTTGAGAGCTAAGCAAATGTGAACCTGTGTGGAACAACACCCAGGGAAGAGCATCCCAGGGAAAACTGCCTGTTTCCAGCAGCCATTGGATCTGGGTAAATGCCTCTGGCAGAGTCCAGACTGGAAATTGCTGCTTTTCAGATGAACCAAATGTTGTCTCCCAGCAACTATTAAAGGTAGTTGTGAGAGGAATGAGTGTGGGAGTGTGGCTAGGCTCCACCCCAACCTGCCTGCTCTGTTCCAGAACCTGCCACTTCAGGTACATGCAGAGAGGTGAGGGTCAGTGGTGAGAGCCTGGAAGACCTGAGGCTGTTTATCCTGCAGAAGAGCAGACTGAGAGGGGATCTTCTCAATGCTCAGCAAGAGCTGAAGGGTAGGGGGCAAGAAGATGGGGCCAAACTCAGTGACACAGTGGTGCACAGCAATAGGACAAGAGACAGTAGGTACAAACTGCAATCCAGAAGCTTCCATCTGATGATCAGGAGAAATCTCTTCCCTGCAAGGATGCTGGAGCATTGGAAGAGGCTACCCAGAGAGGTTTTGGAGTCTCCTCTGGAGAGTTTCCAGACCCTATCCAGATGCAGTCCTGGGCTGCCTGCTCTGGGTGACCTTGCTTTAGCAGAGGGGTTGGAGTAGATGACCTCCAGAGGTGCTTTCCAACCCCCACCATGCTGTGATTCCATGACTTGCTTTATAATCTCCATTTAGGATTTTGTAATATGCAGTAATTCCTGCAGCAAAGTTTTCTAAACCAGGATAACCTTGTGAGAATGGAGCCTCTTCAGTTACAGAGTGAGCCCTCAAGCAGCACTGTGGTGCCAGACCTGGACTTGGTGGTGCAGCAGTAAACCAAGTATCATAGCTGATCCATTAATGGGCCCATGCTCTCAGGACAGTAAATGAATTTATTTAGCCCCTAGTGGTCTAGATGACAGTATTTATAAACAACTTGGCTGACTTTGATAGGTTCATGTTCATGTTGTAGCTGCTTGCTGTCATCTTCCTGTGTGTGTTGCTCTTGCTGGGAGAAGCCATCAGCGAGCACCGAGGGAACTCGGGTAGTTGGATTAGGGAGTTGGGGAAGCACTGGAAGGAAAGCTTAAGGCAGTGTGTAGGAGAGACCTGTGTGATGGGTGCCCAGTTTTCCTGTGGTCACTTACAGGGAAACCTTCTGTTTTCTCTTACTATTTTTTTTTTTTTTTCAGGTTGCCATTGCCTGTCACTACAGAATAGCAACAAAGGACAGGAAAACCATCTTGGGAACACCTGAAGTGTTACTGGGCCTCCTGCCAGGGGCAGGGGGTACTCAGAGGCTGCCAAAGATGGTAAGGAGGAGGAAGAACTTCATTTGATAGCTCCTTCTCCTGTATGGCACTCTTCCATGCTGATAGGTCCTTTCTACTCTTCCAGGTGGGACTTCCAGCTGCCTTTGACATGATGCTGACTGGGAGGAACATACGTGCTGACAGGGCAAAGAAGATGGGACTGGTTGACCAGCTGGTGGACCCACTAGGTCAGACATGATCCTTCTTAGTTTTAGATCTACTGTCTGTCAATTAACCTCTCCACCTGGGTGGAGAAGGCACTGATGCAGTCAACAGTCCAGTGAGGGTAAAGCATATGGACTGGGAGGGGAACCCCACAAAGTTCAACAAGAGCAAATGTGGGGTCTTGCATCTGGGGAATAGTAACCTTGTGCACCAGGTTAAGGTTTGATATGCTGAAAAGCAGCTCTGTGAAGAAGGACCTGGGAGTGCTGGGGGACAAGAGATTCACCATGAGCCAACAATGTGCCCTGGTGGTCTCCTGGGCTACGTTAAGAGTGTAACCAGCAGGTCAAGGGAGTTTCTGCTCCACTTCCCCCCACCTACTCTGCCATAGTGATACCAGATCTGAGTATCCTGTCCAGTTCTGGTCTCCCCAGTTCAAGAGAGACAAGGAACTGCTAGAGAATCCAGCAGAGGCTGCAAAGATGCTGAGGGGACTGGAGCATCTCTGTGAGGAGGAGAGGCTGAGAGACCTAGGACTGTTTAGCCTGGAGAGGAGCAGCCTGTGATGGAATCTTCTCCATGCTAATCAATACCTGAAGGTTGGGAGTCAAGTGGATAGGGCCAGACTCTTTTCAGTGGTACCCAGCAAGAGTACGAGGGGTCGTGGGCACAAACTGGCACCTAGTAGGTTCTATCTGAAGATGAGGAAAGATTTTCCTCTGAGGTTGCTGAAGACCTGAACCAAGCAGGTCAGAGAGGTTGTGATGTGTCCTCTAGAGAGATTCCAAACCTGCCTGGACACAACCTTGCACAATCTGACTTGGCTTCAACAGGGAAGTTCGATCAGATGATCCCCAGAGTTGCTTCCCAGCTGTGCTGGGATTCTTGGACTGCAGCATCCTTACTATGCTCTGCAATGCAATATCCTTTCCCACTTTAGAAATATAGGCATAGACACCCTGAAATCTCAGGTTCCTCCTAAGCCCAGTGAGTAGGGAAAGGGCAGGAGTGAGGGCAGGGCTGCTGACTCTCTTGCATAAGCTAATTATACAGATAAGAACTTGCCTTCCTCATTTATCATGTCAGGAGGACAGGTTGGAAGCCATCATGAAAGGAGAATGGGTGACCAATGTCTATATTTATGCAGCCTGCAGATGTTAATCTCCATGACAAGATCTTGAGATGAAGCCAACCCCTGCAGCTTAGGTACTTTGAATTCCCAGCTGACTTTCAGTGGGAGGGAGAAACTCACTGCAAACTACAGAATTCCAAGTGCTGGATGGACTAGAGAATAATTTATTGCTCCTGCAATAGAGGGGGTTTCTTGGAAGGCAGCTACAGGGAGGGAATGAAAAACTGTGCCAGAGCTGCATCTGTTGTGCAGTTGCACAGTGTTGAGCTTGGTTTACCCATAGAAGGCATGGTCACAGCACCCTGGTGGTCCTTAGGGCCCCCAGGAGAAGCAGCAAAATGCCTTCTGGTGCTGGCTGCTTCTGTGAGTGAATGAGGAATGCCTCCACAGCCTGCATGGCCACAGAATGGTAAGGTTGGAAGAGACCTCAAGGATCATCTAGTTCCAACCCCCTGCCATAGGCAGGGACACCTCCCACTAGTACAGCTCACTCAAGGCCTTGTCCAGCCTGGCCTCGAACACCTCCAGGGAGGGAGCAGCCACAACCTCCCTGGGCAACCTGTGCCAGTGCCTCACCACCCTCACTGCAAACAACTTCCTCCTAACATCTTGTAGCACATGAGGTCACTACAAGCTGAAGGTCTCAGACGTTACCTTGAAGTGCTGGGAAGACAGTTTAGAAGCTGCAAAGGTTTGAGCTCTCAAATCCCAGATGCTCTCCAGTTTTCACTAAGTTGCCTAGAATCCACTGAGTCTTGCTGAGGTGCAGGCTTTGCAGCAGCTCTGGGATGAGTTGCCTGCAAAATGAAAGACCTTGTTTTATTTGGGCTATTTTCCCCTGGAATGGCTCTGATGTGTTGCCAGGGCATGAAAAAAAAAACAAACTTCCTTAGAGTGAGTTTTCATCATCTGGTCAAAATTTACCTGCTCCTGTGTTTGCTTCTTGCTGAGAGAACCACCAGCAGGCAGCAACATTTGGGGTCTGCTGAGTTTATGCTCTCAAGTCTTGGTGGAGAGAAGTGAAACCTTAAAGCTGAAGACCTCAGCTTTTGATGGAGGGCAAGAGGAGTGGTGAAAGAGGAGAGGTTTCTCTTCTGGTTTTGTTCTTTTAACTTTCTCCTGTGTCTAGGAGTAGTTGTCTGCTGTGGGTTGTTTGCTTCTATCTGCAGGCTCAGTGCAGCTTCTGGGTGTGGTTGGAGCAGTTTCTAGCAAAGGTTAATGAAGTTACCCAGCTGTGAGGATCCACAGTTGCAGCCACACCAGGTTTATTCTGCTACTTCAGAGGCAGCTCAGGACTGCACTTTTGGCAGCCATCTCCTTATGGTAGCCCTGTGCCATTGCTCTCTCATTTCAGTGAGTCATTACTCATTGTATTTGCTCCTAGCAGCTGAAGTTTTACACAAATGCATGGGCAACCCTGGACTGATGATACAAGTCCTGTGCTTGGAAGTCATGTTGCTTACCCTCAGAAATTGCTAAAGCTTGTTTTGTGGTCCCTTGCTTCCTCGTGGGACAGCTTCATGTTGGCACGTGTGGGCCCCAGGGCGGATCACCAAGCACCCAGAACCTCTGTAGGTGTTGTGCAAGTGGCACTGTCTCAAACAAGAGAGCAGGTGGAAGGAACACTGTGGGGTGGGCTGTCTCACCTGTGTGCAATTCACCAAGGACCACTTGTGTTGTATCTCCTCAAGGCTCCTCTTTTGTTCACAGGGCCTGGTGTGAAGACTCCAGAAGCACGGACAATTGAGTACTTGGAGGAGGTGGCAATTGACTTTGCCAGAGGACTGGCCAACAGGACTGTGTCAGCCAAAAGGTCCAAAGGGCTAATACAGAGTAAGTCTGTGGTCATAATGGCCAAATCTCAAGGGATCTGGAGTTCTGGAGTCCCCAGTACAGGAAGGACGTGGAAGTGTTGGAGCGGGTCCAGAGGAGGATCATGAAGATGCTCAGAGGGCTGGAGCAGCTCTGCTATGAGGACAGGCTGAGAGAGTTGGGGCTCTGCAGCCTGGAGAAGAGAAGGCTTCCAGGAGACCTTAGAGTAACCTTCCAGTATCTGAAGGGGGCCTACAGGAAGGCTGGGGAGGGACTATTGACAAGGTCTTGCAATGACAGGACAAGGGGCAGTGGGTTTAAACTGGCAGAGGGGAGATTTAGACTGGATGTTAGGAGGAAGTTGTTTGCAGTGAGGGTGGTGAGGCACTGGCATGGGTTGCCCAGGGAGGCTGTGGCTGCTCCCTCCCTGGAGATGTTTAAGGTGTGTTGAGTGAGCTGTACTAGTGGGAGGTGTCCCTGCCTATGGCAGGGGCTTGGATCTAGATGATCCTTGCTTGAGGTCCCTTCCAACCTTACCATTCTATGATTCTGTGATCTGCACGTGGGAAAGAGTAACCCCTGAACCAGGACAGGATAGGAGTTGACCTGCTGGAAAGCAGCTCTGCAGAGAAGGACTTGGTAGTGTTGGGGGACCATAAGTTCACCATGAGCCAGTAATCTGCCCTTGTGGCCCAGAAAGCCTGTGATCTCCTGGTTATCTGAAGAAGAGTGTGACCAGCAGGTCAAAGGAGGTTTGCCTGCCCCTTTACTCTGCCCCAGGGAGGCCACATCTGAGTATTATGTCCAGTTCTGGGCTCCCCAGTTCAAAAGAAACAAGGAACTGCTTCAGAGAGTCCAAAGTAGGCTACAAAGATGCTAAGGGGACTGGGAGCATCTCTATGAGGGGGAAAGGCTGAGAGACCTGGGGCTGTTTAGCCTGGAGAGCAGTCTGGGAGGGGATCTTCTCAATGCTCATCAGTAGCTGAAGGGTAGGGTGCCAAGGTAATTAGGCCAGACTCTTTGCAGTGGTGCCCAGTGACAGGAGAAGGAGCAACAGGCACAAACTGGAACCTAGGACATTCCACCTAAATAGAAGGACAAATGCTTTGCTGTGAGGCTGCAGGAGCACTGGCCCAGGCTGCCCAGAGAGGTTGTGGAGTCTCCTTCCCTGGAGAGATTGCAAACCTGCTTGAACATTGCAATCCTGGGTGACCTGCTGTGGGTGACCCTATTTAGCATGGGGGTTGGACTGGGTGGTGCTCAGACATCCCTTCCAACCCCCACCATGCTAGGATTCTGGGGTTGACTGTAGTGAGTGTAGTCCAGGTTAACTTCTGTGGGATGTTCCTGCTCCTTTTTAACTTTACTGGTAAGATGGAATTATTTCCTCTTGTAATCATCTCTTGGGCCTGGAGGGTTGATAGAGAAAATGTTAGTCTGTAGATCTGATCTTCAACTGATGTTGGCAGAGCTGCAGATGGTGTGGCTCCTGAAGTGTGCTAGAAAGGTGCCAGGGCTTGGGGAGAGGGCATCAGCTATGTCCAGAGGTGTATCTATCTTCAGAAGTTGTAGTAGCAAATTCTATACCAAGCTTGTGTGATCAAGTGGGAAGAGGCACATGGGTCTGCTCTGTGCTAACCCTCTTCAGTGGGTTAGTGAGACAGGTAGAGCTCAGAAATGATGACATCTGTATGAGTTCTGCTGCTCAGAGCTCACTCTCTTAACAGTTGTATTAGGAGGATACTTCAGCCCTAAGGGAGACTTTGCTGTTTAATAAACCATAGGAACTCTTCTGAGGGTTTCTCTCACCTGTGGCTGAGTTTCAAGTGTAGGTTGCTGTTGCAGATCTGCAACCCTCACATCTATACTCTTAACCTTTCAGGTTAATCATTTAAAGGCTGATGGTGCATAAAGCACTGTGTTGAGACATGTTTTTGTCCCATCTTGCAGAGATAACAGACTATGCCATGGCTCTGCCATTTGTGAGGCAGCAAGTCTACAAGACAGTGGAGAGCAAAGTTCAAAAGCAAACCAAAGGACTCTACCCTGCTCCACTAAAGATCATTGAGGTAATTCCCTCTGCAATGCCCAAGAAATCAGAGTGAAGGTGGATCTGTGGGGTGACATGGTGATAGGTGGTTCCTTGCTCTGACTCAGGCCATACATCCTCAGCTTCACAGGAGATCAGTCCTGATGAGGGCTGCCTTTGTGATATATCAAGCAAGCATGGTAGAATTGAAAGTAACATCCTAGCATGAGGAAGCATCAAGAAGGATGTGACCAGCAGGTCAAACTTGGTTCTCTCCTCTCTATTCTGCCCTAGTGAGGCCACATCTGGAGTCCTGGTCTAGTTATGGGCTCCCTAGTTGAAAAGAGGCAGGAAACTACTGGAAAGACTTCAATGAAGGCTACAAGGATGCTAAAGGGAACTGAAGCATCTCTGAGGAGGAAAGGCCAAGAGACCTGGGGCTATGTCTGGAGAAGAGAAGAATGAGAGGGGATCTTCTCAATGCTCATGAATAGCTGAAAGGTGGAGGGGCAAGAGGATGAGGCCAGACTCTTCAATGGTTCCAGATAATAGGACAGTGGGCACAAACTAGAACCCAGAAAGTTCATCTGAAGATGAGGACAAACCTCTTTCTTGTGAGGGTGCTGGAGCACTGGACCATCCTACCCAGAGAGCTTTTGGAGTCTCCTTCACTGGAGAGATTCCAAACCTGGCTGGACATTTTGATCCTGAGCAACCTGTGGGTGACCCTGCTTTAGCAGGAGACTTGAACTAGATGATTCCCAGAGGTCCCTTCCAAGCCCCACAATTCTAGGATTCTGTGATATGGTCACCAGTTCATGTGGTACTGGTGCCAGTAAGATCAAAAACGTCATTTGGACAAGAGAAACAGCCTCAAGTTGCACCAGGGGAGGTTTAAGTTTGACATGAGTAATAATTCCTTCCTCAAAAGGCTTGTCAAGCCTTGGAACAGGCTGCCCAGGGGAGTGGTGGAGTCACCATCCTGGAGGGGTTTAAAAGCCATGTGGATGTGGTGCTGAGGGACATGGTTCAGTGGTGCTGGGTCGAAGGCTTGGAGTCGATTTAATTTCAAAGTCTCTCCAAACCTAAACAGCTCTGTGATTCTATGAGAGTCCAGTTGGAGGGAAGGCTTAGCTGGAATACTTTGTCTGTGAAACTTCCAGCTGCAGTTTTTCCAGGTGTCCTCTTCTAAAGATCTGATGGAGCCTGTTGAAGCTAGAAAGATAGATTCTGCTGATTTCATAGCACCAACCACACAGTGCTTGAAATCCCTCCTTGTGGTGGGTTGGATTTGGACCTCCAAAGTAAATTACCAAACAAACTCAAAACTGGGAAGCAAAATGAAAGTTAGATTTATAAAAGTGGACTAAAATACAACAGCATAAAATGCAATGAACACGTACAAAGTATATTTACATTTACAGCTCAGCTACAACGTGAGGACTCCCTTGTACAATAATTCAGCTTTCCTCACCCTGGGCAATGCAGAGGAACTGCTAGCAGCTTCCCACCACCACCTTTGCTTCTCAGTACCTCCCAGACACAATTGTGAGTCACTTGAATCATAGAATTGTCAGAGCTGGAAGGGACCTCAAGGATCATCTAGTTCCAACCCCCACTGCCATGGGCAAGGCCAGCAGAAGGTCAGAAGGGAGATATAGGAGCTATGGGAGCAAGGAAAGCTACAGAGGGGGGAGGTGGGGGGAAGAGCCCAGAACAAGTTTGTGCTATATAGTACAAACTATATACTGTATATGTACTATGTACTATATAGTACAAGCTGTATAGTACAAGTATAAGCTATCCAGCAAACAAATGGAACAATATAAACCTATCAGTGCCCAGTCCCTGACTTCCCTTTTTACTCTGGGAAATTCTTGTTCTTGTTTACAATGAGAAACCAGACCAAAGTATTAACTCTAAACCATAACACTCATCCCCTGAGTTATGCAGGCATTGTGCTACTTACAGATGCTTGTGATGGTTTGGGAGTTCCCTGCCCCCCCACACCTTATAAAATGACCCAGACTAGAACTCAGCCAGCTGGAAGTTAAGGACTGAAGCTCTATTTACAGCTCAGCACAATGTACAAGCAGAGATATACACTATAGACAGGAACAGTTACAGAAATAGACAAGTTAAAGGGAACACAGAAACACAACTCCCCTCCCAGAAATCAGAGACCCCAGGAGGGGCTCCCAACCACCCTTCCACCTTCTCCCCACCCCTGTACCTTACCCCAAGGTTTGCCTTATGCACAAGGTGAGCTTGGAGGATCGGCCAGGGGGGTTAGAAGGAAAGTGGTTAGTGAAAATTAATCAGCAGAAGAACCAGAGCCAGAAGCTACCAGACTGCCCCAGCTGCTCTCCCAACAATAGTCAGGCAGAGACTGAGACTTATCTATGTTTTGGTTATTGTTCCCAAACAATTTTTCAGCAGACCTGTGAGTGAAGTAGACATCACCATGTTTTCTTTTCACAGCCTATAGTGTAATTGTCTCTATTAAAATAGTCTAATTAGCCTCAAATTAGCACAACGCTGCACCATGGAGGTGCAGATAAAGAAGTCAACTTGCTGAAGCCCAGCTGTTGGCAGATGTGTCTTGGCAGATGTAACAGCAACTTATCCTCATGGTTCTTTACTAGGTAGTAAAGACTGGTCTGGATCAGGGGCGTGACGCTGGATACCTCAACGAATCTCAGGTAAGGAGATGAGAGTCCTCTTAGTTACAAGTTGTGCAGCTGGGAGGGAGGATTGAAGAGCCATGTAAATGTGGTGCTGAGGGACATTGTTTAGGGGTGACCTGACAGTGGTGGCTTAAGGATTGGCCCTGACAGTTTGAAAGGTCTCTTCAAACTGGAAGAGTTAAACACAGATATGTTTAACCATGCGCAAATACTGCTCACAGGCAGCTCACGGTGCTGTGTCTTGCACCCTGCCCTTCTGGCAGTGGGGCTAGGAAAAGGTCTGTCCTGAACAAAAAAAAGAAATACATATATATGTTTGTTGAGGTCCTGCATCTGTGAAAGCACTTTGTGCCTTTTCCTCCTTCCTGTAATGGTCTATTTACTCAGTCATCAGCATGGAGAAGGTCTAGAGGAGGCCACAACCCCTCTGCTGTGAGGAGAGGTTGAGGGCATTGAGGTTGTGCACTCTGGAGAAGAGAAGGCTCCAGAGAAACCTTTTTGTGGCCTTTCAATACTTAAAGTGGCCTATCAGGAAGCTGGGGCCTCTTGTGACAGGACAAGGGGTGATGGTTTTAAACTAGAAGAGGGGAGGTTCAGACTAGACAAAAGAAATAACAATTCTTTATGCTGAGGATGGTGAGACACTTGTCTAGGTTTTCCAGAGGGGTGCTAAATGCCTTATCCCTGGAAACATTTCAGCTCAGGTTGGATGGAGGGGTTGGACTTAGATGATTTCCAGAGGTCTCTTCCGACCTTCCCCATGCTGGGATTCTGTGAAAAACAGCATTGGGCTACTGCTGTCAGTGTGAATTGACCTGTTTAATGTTTCTTGCAAAGCCTGAGGGCGTTCCCCTTCCACTTGGAAGCCACTGGGACTTCCACAACGTCCCTAGCTAGTGCAGGATAGAAGGGAAGGGGTCCCACATCCATAAAATATGGTCCTGTCTGGGACCCTAGGACTAGGGGAGGCAGCAGTGGCTCCTGCGTTGATCTCATCAGACCCTGCAGCTGCTGGCTGGCCAAATCACTTCCAGATTACCATCACACCAATGAACTGCCAGGGAATGCTCCTCTCAAAGCTGTCTTGGGATGATGGAACTGAACTGTGAACCATTCAGTGGGTAGGAAGGAGATGGAGGTGGAAACTTTGTGGTTGCTCTTGTTCAGTGGCAGGACGCCTGCCTCTCCAGACACAAGCATTAGAGGTGCACACTTTCAAATGCTTTAAACTGGCAGAGGGGAGATTTAGACTTGATGTTAGGAGGAAGTTCTTTACAGTGAGGGTGGTGAGGCACTGGAACAGGTTGCCCAGGGAGGTTGTGGCTGCTCCCTCCCTGGATGTGTTCAAGGCCAGATTGGATGAGGCCTTGAGTGAGCTGTACTAGTGGGAGGTGTCCCTGCCTATGGCAGGGGCTTGGAACTAGATGATCCTTGAGGTCCCTTCCAACCTTACCATTCTATGATTCTAAATTATAGGAAAGGACATTGAGCAAACAGCTTCCCACTGCTTTCCAGCAGCCCGTGTGGGAAGTAGTGGTGCAGAATGAGCTGTGCTTAGCTCAGAAGGTGCTTCTGGGCAGAGGGTGCACCTGCCCTGTCCTTTTCTAACCAGGTTACCCCTCTGCACCAGGTTACACAGCTGACTGTGCTCTCTCCTTGCCATTTTTTTGATGTGTGCATGCTGGAAGTAAGCCAGCTGTTACATACCAAACTCCCCACTTCTCTCTCCCCTCTCCTCCAGAGCTTTGGCCAACTCGCAGCGACCAACGAGTCCAAGGCACTGATCGGACTTTACCATGGGCAGGTGCGCTGCAAGAAGAACAAGTTTGGAACACCTCAGCGAGAGGTCAAGTAAGTGCAAGCATGGCATTGTCTGAGGAGCACTTTGGAGGGCCTCTGCTCTTGGGACAGAGTGGCTTGTGTAGCAGAGAGATCTCCAGCCTCCTGATCCTCTGCAGTTCAGAGGTCTCACCCACAAGTGACGTCTCCTTACGTGACCTCATTAAAAATAGAATCACAGAATGGTAAGGTTGGAAGGGACCTCAAGAATCATCTAGTTCCAACCCCCTGCCATAGGCAGGGACACCTCCCACTAGTACAGGTCACTCAAGGCCTCATCCAGTCTGGCCTTGAACNTACTGGAAGGCTACTATCAGGTCCCCTCAAAGCCTTCTCTTCTCCAGGCTGCAGAGCCCCAACTCTCTCAACCTCTCCTCATAGCAGAGCTGCTGCAGCCCTCTGAGCATCTTTGTGGCCCTCCTCTGGACCCGCTCCAACACTTCCATGTCCTTCCTGTGCTGAGGGTTCCAGAACTGCACACAGTACTCCAGGTGGGGTCTGACAAGAGCAGAGTAAAGGGACAGAATCCCCTCCCTTGCCCTGCTGGCCATGCTGCTCTTGATGCAGCCCAGCACTCAGTTGCTGTCTGGGCTGCATGTGCACACTGCAGGCTCATGTTGAGCTTTTCATCAACCCAGACTCCAAGGTCCTTTTCCTCAGGGCTACTCTCAGCCATTCACCACCCAGCCTGTATTTGTGCTTGGGATTGTCAGTATATAGTGCTTGGGTGGACAGGATCTTTGTAGTTCTGATAGCAGCAGTGGAAATGGAGCTCTTTCTAGCTTCGAATGTGTCCCCTCCCTGTCTCTTTCTGTGCAGGACTCTGGCTGTGCTGGGAGCAGGGCTCATGGGAGCTGGGATTGCACAGGTTTCAGTGGATAAGGGAATGAAGACCATTCTGAAGGACACAGCTCAGAAAGGCTTGGACAGAGGACAACAGCAGATCTTCAAGGGGTACGTGAATGAAAAGGAGTTTGCTTGGGATGGACTGGAGCTTCCTTCAGTCAACACTACTTCCAGGCAGTCAGGAACACCTGACACCTCTGTTTCTTTGGAGACTTCTACCTTCAGATGTCCCAAATGTGTTCTTTTAAGGTTGCCCTGTGCAGTGTCCTGGGATGTTGTTGTGAAATAGGCCCAGTGTGTATTCAGCTCCTTAGATTAGGTGACCAACCTACCTAGCTTTAGCTTTTAGATTTAGCAATACCTTGTAGAGTGTGATGGTTTGGGAGTTCCCTGCCCCCCACACTTTATAAAGTGACCCAGACTAGAACTCAGCCAACTGGAAGTTAAGGCCTGAAGCTCTATTTACAGCTCAGCACAATGTACAAGCAGAGATATACACTATAGACAGGAAGAGTTACAGAGATATACAAGTTAAAGGGAATACAGAAACACAACTCCCCTCCCAGAAATCAGAGACCCCAGGAGGGGCTCCCAACCACCCTTCCACCTTCTCCCCACCCCTGTACCTTACCCCAAGGTTTGCCTTATGCACAAGGTGAGCTTGGAGGATCGGCCAGGGGGGTTAGAAGGAAAGTGGTTAGTGAAAATTAATGGGCAGAAGAGCCAGAGCCAGAAGCTGCCAGACTGCCCCAGACGCTGTGCTGTGTCCCAAGAGAGAGACAGAGGCTGACTTATCTATGTTTTGGTTATTGTTCCCAAACAATTTTTCAGCAAGCCTGTGAGTGAAGTAGACATCACCATGTTTTCATTTCACAGCCTATAGTGTAATTGTCTCTGTTGAAATATTCTAATTAGCCTCAAACCAGCACATAGAGCTGAGCAGGGAGGGGAAGAGTAATCCCGGCTGCCTAGAGGCTCTTGGCAAGGCAGGCATTGGGTCAGACTTCTCAAAACCTGGATGGGTCTCTTTCTTCCTGTCCTCTTGGCTCAGCAGTAATTGTGCTCAGCTATCTGTCCTCAGGAATGTCAGGACTGACCTTCAGGCTGAGGCACCAGCAGAGTGATGTGAGCATGGCTTTCCTTTTTCCAGAGGGAAGGAGGTGCCAGGAAGCAGAATCTCGGTCCTGCAGGGTTGGAGATTATAGAATCATAGAATTGTTCTGGTTTGAAGAGACCTTCTAAAATCATCAAGGCCAACTGTTTACCCTGCACTGCCAGGTCACCACTATACCATGTCCTTCAGCACCACATCTACACAACTTCTAAACTCCTCCAAGGATGCTGAACTCCACCACTGCCCTGGGCAGCCTGTTCTGAGGCTTGGCTTCATTGCCTCTCTTTGGACACATTCCAACACCTCTGTGTCCTTCTTTGGAATAAGGGGTCCAAAACTGAACCCAGGATTTGAGATGCAGTCCAATCAGTGTTGAGTACAGAGGGATGATCCCTACCCTAGTCCTGCTGGTCATACTATTGCTGATCCAAGCCAGGGTGCTGTTGGCCTCCTTGGCACAGAGTGGCTTGTCTCCAACACCCCCAGGTCCTTTCCCATTGAGCAGTTTCCAGCCACTCTTCCCCAAACCCAGAGTTTTGTGTGATATTGTTGTGGCTCAAGTGCAGAACCCAATGCAGGACACAATGTTCTGGGTCCCAGCTCCAGGAGGGAGGGATGCTCTTGGTGTCATGGTTCACTCCAGCAGAGTGCTGCCCAGGAGCTGAGACAGGACTGTCCTTCCCTAGGCTGAACGGCAAGGTGAAGAAGAAGAGTTTGACATCATTCGAGAGGGACTCCATTCTCAGCAACTTGACAAGCCAGCTGGACTACAAGGGCTTTGAGAAGGCAGACATGGTGATTGAGGCTGTGTTTGAGGACATAAACATCAAGCACAAAGTGCTGAAGGAAGTGGAGGCTGTGAGTATCAACTCTGAGCACCATGTGCTTGGCATGGCCCTTGTGTGCTAAAGACTGCCCTGTGCAGCTGGGGTTGCCACACCTCTTTGTTGTGGTTTGGTGCTGTTGTTGCAAGCTATGTCAGTGTGGGGGTGAATGTCCTGGGCACCTGCTGGTTCCCTAGGGATATTCAGTAAGCAGTTGGTAGTTCTTAGCTGAACAGGGCAGTTCTGGCATACCCTGACTACAGAGAGCCACTCCAAAACCTGCTACATTGTAATGTCCTTTGCTATCTCCACCCCCTGTAGTCCTTTACTGTCTCTTAACTTGCTGCCACTGCTCTTTTCTGTTCAAGAGTACACTGGGGACAGAATCACATGGCCATGGAACTGCTTTGTGCAACTCCTTGCCATGTCTAACGTGGCTACCATGCTCTGGTAGGAACATGAGGACTCAGACCAACATTGCAGATGTGGGGAGAGTTCAGGAGCAGACAGACAGGCTCCTGGTTGTCTGCCTCAGCAGTGAAAATGGGGTTTGCTGGGCTTGCCAGGTGCTGGTCCTGTTCTGTTGGAGCTCTGGATGTGAGTCTGGAGCTCAGATGTTAACACTGCCTCTTCCTCTCCCTGCCACAGGTGATCCCTCCTCACTGTATCTTTGCCAGTAACACATCTGCCCTTCCCATCAGCCAGATCGCTGCTGCTAGCAAGAGGCCAGAGAAGGTGAGTCCCCAGTGCCACGTCCCTGCCTCACTTCCACTCTGCACTGAGCTGCCTCTTAGTGGCAAACTGGCTTTACTGTAGGTATGCACTGGGACCTTCTCTTTCCTCCTCAGAATGTGAAACAGCTCATCCTCTGCCCCCACTGCAAGCTTTCAACAAAGAGATTGGGATCTTTGGGCAGGTAGGAAAGGCATGAAGGTGGACTTGCCCCGTAGTTTGATGGTGGCAGGTAGGTGCCACAGGGAGGTGAGAGCCTTCAGGAAGCATTCATCCATACAGAAAGGCAGAGAAGGACAAGAGAAAACAGCTAAGTGTCCAATGATGTGGAGTCCATTACTTCCTTGGGAAGATTAACAAGTGACAGGACAAGGAAAAAAAGGCCTCAAGTTGTGCCAGGGGAGATTTAGGTTGGACACGAGGGAAAATTTCTTTCCTGAAGGTGTTAATCCAGCCCTGGAGCAGGCTGCCTGGGGAAGTGGTGGAGTCACCACCCCTAGGGGGATTTAAAAGCTGTGTAGATGTGGTGCTGAGGGACATGGTTTGGTGGTGACCTGACAGTGTGGAGTTAACAGTTGTACATGGTGGTCTGCAAGGTCACTTCCAACCAAAACCATCCCATGGTTCTAGGAGTCAGTGTTCCAGTGGCTGATCGTCCTTGCTGTGAAAAACTTTGCTCTTGTGTCCAGCCAGAGTCTCTCCAGCAGTAGCTTTGTACCCATCACCTCTCATCTTTCCCATGTGACTCCTTGTAGAAAGGGAGTCTCCATCTTCCTGATCACCCTTTAATACTGGAATGTGGAGATAAGGTCTCTCCTGAGCCTTCATTTCTCCGGGCTGAACAAACCCCTTTCCCTGTATGTCAGCTTTCCAGTCCTTGGATCATCTTGGTGGCCCTTTTGTGGACCTCTCCAGCCTGTCCACATCTTCTCTGGACTCCCTCCAGCCTGTCCACACGTGGGTTTTGTACAGCAGGGACCAAAACTAAACCCAGTGTTCCAGGGGTGGCCTGACCAGTGCTGAGCAGAGTTGGGATAATGACTTTGTTCCTGCTGGTGATGCCCTTATTGATGCAGCCAGCATCCCACTGATCCCTGACGCAGGGGAGAGCAAGCAGTTCCCCTGAGAGATTATCCCATCTGCCTCTCCAAAACAGGTGGGGTGAGGAGGCAGTAGCAGCCTGGGGAGGAGGAAATGGAAGTTGTGGACCTCAACTGGAAAGTGCTACACAAATTCAAACACAGTTACCACTGGCTGGTTCTCTGAACCCCTACAAGGGTCTCCAGTCTGCCCAGAGCTGGATCTACTGTGTGGGGTTTTTACAGTTCTGTGGACTAAGTGATTATTGTGGTTGCCTTCCAACTGAAATAGTCTGTTCTAAGGTCCAGGGAGTAACAAAGTATGTCCTAGCTGCTGGAGGCTCCTGTGCCCTTTGTGAGCCTCCTTCTGGTTTGCTCTTGGACCTCAGTTGCATTGGAAGTGCCAACTGAGTCTTATTTGTTCAGACATGCAGATAACTCCCTCTTGCTGCATAAGATGCCTGTGTAATGATCCTTTCTGTGGAAACTAATAGGAAATCAGTTTACTAATTAGTGTACTTTAATTAGTTTTGCAGTTTGCAGCTCCCCTGCAAGGTGATCTTCATGCCAAGTGTAGCTTCCAGTAGCCATGAAGGTGACACACTGATGACATGGTCTTGCTGAAGTGAGGCACACAGCTGAATCATCACTTAAATGCTGCTCCCAGAAGAAGGCTGCACTCACCTCTGTAATTAGGCTCTGGAAACCTGCTACCTTCTTCTTTAGATTCACTTCCTCACCAAAAAATACCCCACTAAGGCAAAATGTTCACGAGCAGAAAACAAGGACTCTGCTAGACACCTGTCTCTGACCGCTGTTCTGGTCTTGCAGTCCAGGAGAAGCAGCACTCAGGCATGTGCCTGCAGGGCCTGCTCAGGTGGTTCCTGCAGATCACACAACACTTGTGACTCACCCAGGAACTGAGCTTGTCCAAAGTTGTTAACAAGTTTTGCTGCCAGGATGTTAACAAGTACAGAGAACTCCGAGCAGCGCTTTTGGTCCTGTAGGCATCATACAGAATCCCAGCATCGGTAGGGGTTGGAAGGGCATCTCTGGAGATGTGCTCCAGATCCTCTGCTAGAGCAGAATCCCCCACAGCAGGTGGCCCACAGTCATAATGTCCAGGTGGGTTTGGAATCTCTGCAGGGAAGGAAACTCCACAACCTCTCTGGGCAGCTTGTTCTAGTGCTCTGTCACAGTCACAGGAAAGCATTTTCTCTTCAGATGGTACCTCCTGGCTTCCAGGTTGTGCCCATTGCCCCTTGTCCTGTCACTGAGCACCACTGAAAGGAGTCTGACCCATTCTCTTGCCCCTGACCCTTTAGATATTGGTCAACATTGACAAGATCCTCTCTCAGGCTGCTAAACAGCCTCAGGTCTCAGCCTTTCTTCCTCAGAGGTGCTCCAATCCTTTCAGCATCTCTGTAGTCTCTGCTGCACTCTTTCCAGTAGTTCCCTGTCTCTCCTGAACTGTGGAGCCCAGAACTGGGCCCAGGACTCCAGATGTGGCCTTGTCTCCCTTGACTCCTGGACACACCAGGAAACCATTGGCCTTCTTGACTGTGAGAGCACATTGCTGGCTCATGGCCAACTTCTTGTTGCCCAGCACTCCCGGGTCCTCCTCAGCAGAGCAGCTGTCCACCAAGTCAACCCCTGACCTGTCCAATTGCAAGATGTTATCCCTCCCCAAGTGCAGGACCATACACTTGCCCTTCCCAAACTTCATGAGGTTCCACTCTGCCCAGCTCTCCAGCCTGTTCAGGTCAAACATTCTCACTGAGTCAAGAGGTGTGAAGCATGTGCTGTGTCCTTGGGAAAGCCAAGGAGGAAAGGAGTTGGAGAGCACTCCCGTTGGGTACAGTGGAGCATGTGGCCGCTACACTGTGCCCACGGTGGCCTGCTTCCCTCTGCACTTGGCCACTTGATTTAGCCAACTGGAAAACCAACCCTGAGCTCTTCCTTCTGCCCAGGTGATTGGGATGCACTACTTCTCCCCTGTGGACAAAATGCAGCTGCTGGAAATCATCACCACAGACAAAACGTCCCAGGACACGGCGGCTTCTGCGGTTGCTGTTGGCCTCAAACAGGGCAAGGTCGTCATTGTGGTGAAGGTGAGAGAACACCACACACAGGATGAGCTGGGTCACAAATCAAGGGCAGCTCTGTGTGCTGAGAGGAGGCTGAAGTTTGGCTGTGAGGTAAAAATGGAGGTTAGAAGGCAGCAGTTGATCCAACAAATGTCCCTTGAAGGTACGGGAACAATCTGATCAGCCAGCATGAGGAGCTGGCAGTCCTGCTCCACACAGCTTCTAGGAGGCTGATGTCTGCAGTGGCACCTGAGGTGGAACAGAGCCCAGGCAGGACTCTCAGCAGCTCTTCTCTCTGACAAGGTGCAAGGACAGAGGATCAGTCAGCACTAACACTCCTCCCAGGTTTAAACCTTGGCTAAGAAGAAATAACTGTGCAAGTACCGGGGAGGAGAGATCTGGTACCAGGCAGCAGGGGAAGACTGAGCACAGTGCAACAAGGCAGCATTGGAGAACAAACAACTGTGTCCTGTAGGAAGAGGCAGCAGAGCCTCAGAAAAGCTATGGACCAGTGCTGCTTTGGTAGGCTGGGGGCCACTGTTGGAAGACATGGCCCTCCAAATGGAGCTGCTCATGCCCTGTGGTGGAAAGCATTAGTGATGCTGCTTGAGCTGTGTGGGAGGTTCAGCTGGGAAGCTTGAGGCAATCTGAGTAGCTTTGGTGGGTTTTTTTCTCTTCCTCTGCTGTGTGAGGTTGCCACAATCCTGTGGTGCTGGGAGAACTGGCTTGTCTAAAAGTGCTCCATGCATCTCCAAAGGCCTAGTGGGGACACAGTGCTGCTGATCTAACCCTCATCCCCACATCAGAAGCTTCCCTGAACATCAGCCTGAAGCTGATCAGTTGCTTCCTGAATTTGGGAGCAGTGTCAGAGGTGAAACAAGCAATTTCACTTGTGCTGAGCATCCCTTGCCCCCATCATCCTGCTGGTCTTGGTGAAGCGAGGGGCCTTCTGCAGCCTGCTTGGGACCTCCAGGCACTATTTTAAGTGTCAGCATTGGTGAGATCTTCCAGGGAGTGAGTTCATGGAAAGCCCTGCAGGAAAAAGGAGTTTAGCGCCTCTGCCATGCACGTCAGTGCCTGAACTGCAACCCGTGCTGTGAAATGTGTTGTCTTGTGATGCCAGGAGAGGTCGTGGTCCTTCAGCTTGTACTCATCTGCCTTCCTACTGCACTTCTAGGACGGGCCTGGCTTCTACACCACCAGGTGCCTGGGGCCGATGCTGTCAGAAGTGGTCCGAGTTCTCCAGGTGTGTATGCACCAAACCATTGTGTGTCATCTCTGCTGCTTTCTTGTCCTCAATGGGTTTGACCCCAGCTCTGGACAAGGAGGGAGGTAGATTACCAGCCCTGGTGCCTGTGGTTGTCCCCAGCCTGCTTTTGGTTGAACTGAGGGCTGATGAGGCCTGGCACAAGCAGTGATGAGGTTCTTTCCTCCTCACATGGCCCCAAGGGGGAGTCAGGAGTGGTGCATGCAGCATTCCACTGCCTCTGTCTGTAATCCAGCAGCTAATGGAGCTCGTGGCAGCCCATGGCCCAGGATGAGCAAGGGCCTTCTACCCCAACACTGGCTTTTTCACCCAGAGAGATGATTCCTTCCTCTTCCTTCCCACAGGAGGGCATTGACCCAAAGAAAGTGGATGCCATCTCCACAGCCTTCGGCTTTCCTGTGGGTGCTGCCACGCTGATCGATGAGGTGGGGGTGGATGTGGCCACACACGTGGCCGAGGACCTCGGCAAGGCCTTTGGCGAGCGCTTTGGAGGGGGCAGCATCGAGTTGTTCAAGCTCATGGTGGAAAAAGGCTTCCTAGGTGAGACAGGAGGCTCTTTCAACCCAGTGTCTTTCCCTTTGAAGAAAAGCACAAGGATCCATCAGCCTCTGCGTCAGGGCAGGGCAGTTGGACAAACAGTCGTGAGAATGGGTTGGGAACCGCTGCCAGCTCTATCCTGGACACACCTTTGGCAGCGGGCAGAGGCCTGTCTTTTACAGAAGCAGCAGTGGAAGGCAAAGATACTGCCCAGAGCAGCAGGCTGGATCCCATGGACCTCTGTCTCACCCCTTCATTGAAACCCTGCACAAGTGGTCCAGGATGTGGGGAGCAAGCGTCTGGAATTAAATGTGGTCAAGTGAAATAAGCCCTGAGCTGAGCTTTAGAAGCTCTGTGCAAGGCAAAATGATGGCTCTGGCCTTATGGCAGAGGTTGTGCCTGGTGGCACTGAGTGCCAGAGGCAACTGTGCTTCTGTGAGCACACCAGGAGAGAGCAGTGTCCATCAATGGGACCTGCTTTTGGGCCGTGCCAGCTGGTCACGCTCCAGTGCCCTCACTGTGACCAGACCCCTGGTAGTGTCAGTTACTCAGGAGATCATCTCTGTACCTGCCTCCCAAATGTGGACAAGGACCATGTCTTTTTACTGCTGTAGCCATGGAAACAGTGGTATTTGGCTGTCCTCTGGAACCTAGTGAAGACATTAGCACCTGGCACAGTGGCAACATCTTGCCAAGGACCGAGTTTGGATGTGGCCCACCTTTCCTTTGTCCTTGATGAGGCAGAAGTCAGGGTCTCTCTGAGGCACAGAGATGCTGCCCAAGCCAGGAGGGTCTAC
Source organism: Eubucco bourcierii (assembly GCA_013396675.1). NCBI lineage: Eukaryota > Metazoa > Chordata > Aves > Piciformes > Ramphastidae > Eubucco > Eubucco bourcierii. The sequence goes on from VWZE01019355.1 coordinate 129,782, forward strand.
CTGCTCACACTAACAGGAGCCACAAGCAGATCAGAGGCAAAGGTGCCACAGGACACATGGCAGGCTGTGACTTGTCTCTTTTTGTCCCCGACAGGTCGCAAGGCAGGAAAAGGCTTTTACATTTATCAGGAGGGGGTGAAGAACAGGAGTGTGAATTCTGGCATGGATGAGATCTTGGCACGGTTCAAAATGCCAGCCAACCCTGAGGTGTAAGTAGCTGTGTGCACGAGTGGTTGTGTGGGCTGGCTCCCACCCCAGCTCCCTCTCCTGCCTCTGAGCATGAGGCCTGAATGAGCCTTTGCCATTCCCACATGCTTATTTCAGGACACATCACAGAATTTAGTCCTAGTTCTTATCAGGACAGCCTCAGTGAGAAACCATTCCCTCCCCTACCCATCTGACACCAGTGTGTCACAGAATCTCAGCGTGGTGGGATTGGAAGGGGCCTCTGGGGATCATCTAGTCCAACCCCCTTGATAAAGTATGGTCACTCACAGCAGGTTGTCCAGGATCACAAGGTCTGGGCAGGTTTGGAATCTCCAGAGAAGACTCCACAAGCTCTCTGGGCAGCCTTTTGCAGTGCTCCAGCACCCTCACAGGAGAGAATTTTCCCTCATGTTGATGTGCTCCTGCATCCATTTGCTGTGTCACCTCACAGCCCTTACAGACTCTTCCTTCACAGCTGCACGGATGAGGACATCCAGATGCGCCTGGTGACAAGGTTCGTGAACGAGGCAGCCATGTGCCTGCAGGAAGGGATCCTCAGCAACCCCGTGGAGGGAGATATTGGTGCTGTGTTTGGCTTGGGCTTCCCACCGTGCCTGGGAGGTAAGCAGGGTCAGCTGGGGTTTGGGCTAGGCTGCCTGGCACAGCTTGAAGTCTTCCTTGTGGGCTTGTCAAGTGGGCCCACAGCCCACCAGCAGTAACGTAGCCAATAAGGTCAAGTCTGAGCTGCAGTCTGACAAGCCTGAGTGACTTTTTCCCACTGAGCCAGAGGTTGCCTCTGGCCTGGCTAGCATTACCAGGTAAAGCTGAGCTGATAACCTCAGCCATGGTGCATAGTGCTTGTCAGGCTAAGGTGCTAGCCAGGAACATGGACCAAATGCTTCTGGACCTCTCAGCAACCTGGCCACAGCCTGGGCAGTAGAAAAGTCTGGCTGAGGTTTGGTTCACAAATAAAAGGCTCTTGGTCAAGAGATGGTGCTTCAGCTGAGCACTTTTCCTTTTTCAAACAATCTCAGACTAGGGGAGCAGTCGTCATAGAATTGTTTTGGTTGGAAGAGGTCTTCAAGATCATCAGGTCCAACTGTTAACCCAGCACTGCCAGATCACCACTAAACCATGTCACTCAGCACCAGGTCTACAGTGCCTGTAAACCCTTCCAGGGATGGTGACTCCATCTCTGCCCTGGGCAGCCTGTTCCAGGGTTTGACAATCCTTTCCATGAAAGAATCATTCCTCATGTCCAACTTAAACCTCCCCTGGCAGAACTTGAGGCCATTTCCTCTTGTCCTGGAGAGAAGAAACCAACCACCACCTTGCTACAGCCTCCTTTCAGGGAGCTGTAGAGGGTGAGGTCTCCCCTGAGCCTCCTTTTTCCTCCAGGCTGAACAACCCCATTTTCCTCAGCTGCACCTCACAGGATTTGTGTGCTAGACCCTTCACCATCTGCGCCTCAGCTTTGTCCCTCTGCTTAGCACAGGCAGGCAGGCAGGAGAAGCATCCTGCGTTACCCTTCCGACAGACTTGAGGACCCTTGGAGGATGCATCAGGCTGAATCCGATGCTCTCACCCTTCCAGATAACCTTGGTGCCTCTGACTTCCTTGTCCCCAAGGGGACACCTCGGGGAGAAGTGAGAGGCACCAAGGTAATCATCTGGTGATTGTCCCCCCGGCAGGTCCCTTCAGGTATGCAGATTCCTACGGAGCCAAGCAGCTGGTGGACAAGCTGCGGAAGTATGAGGCCGTCTATGGCAGCCAGTTCACGCCCTGCCAGCTGCTGCTGGACTATGCCAACAGCCCCAGCAAGAAGTTCCACCAGTGAGCCTGGCCTGTGATGCCCTGACAGCTCTCCAGCCACGCCCCATCCTCTCTAGGTTAATCTGTGGAGCCTCTCCAAGGGGAGACAGGAAAGGAAGGAGGATGGCAGTGGGTTGCCTTCAAGTCTGTGTAGTCATTTCAAGTGCCTGCTCCACTGCTGCGTGTTGGGCACCTCCGTCCCATGCCAGCGCAGGAGAATTCCTTCGGTCACCTCCATGCTGCAAGCTCCTGGTCTGGCAGGCAACGTCCAGCATGCAGCTGGCCTCCAGGCTTTGCCTTTCCATCGACCTCCAACACAATAAATCCCTGCCTCCTGGGTTTGGCCTCCGAGCCTGCTTCTCTTCGCATCTCACGGGGGCAGCAAGGAGCCACTTCAGCGTGGGGCATTAAAGCCTTTGGGGCAGGCCTCTGCCATCCTCTCCCTGCTCCCCCAGACCCACAACGGAGCTGCTGGAGGGTGGGGAAAGGCAAGGGGAGGGGGGCGGCAGCGCAGAACAAAGGCAGGCTCTGTCACCTCCGCCATCAGACAGCCTCCAGCTCTTTTGTCTAGCCCCGGAGCCTTGCCGCGGGGTTCTCCTGTCAGATGGAGCTGCCGGTAATTGCCAATCAAGCAGCCAAAGGCCAGAAGGGTCCCCCGTGGGGAGAGCTCTGCTTAAACTAAAAGGCTTTAACTCTCTGGGCACCTGTCAGTGAATTCAGGGCTGGCCTGGGCTCCAGCTTCCTGGCTCCGACCTCTTTCCTGCACCCTTGCAGGGTTTGGGCCAGGAGTGGGGTGCTGCTGCTCTTTCCATGACACTCTCTGCTTGTTTCAAAGTTAGCAGGCCCCCACTGGGCTGAGACATCATCGTCCCTCCTTCCTGCCTGTGGAGCTGGTGCCTAGCCTTCTGCCCTTCCTGGGGAGCATGCAGCAGCCCCCATGGCCTGTCTCTTTTGTGGGGACCTGTGCTGTGGGTTCTGAGCAATGTCTGGGGCAGTCCTGCTTCTTCATAGTTGAGGAGCTTGGGAGATCTGGTTCTTGTGGCCCCATCTAGCTCTGTGCAGAGCAGGGTTTGGGGAGCTCACTGGTCCTTAGGACAGCTCACCATGGGCCTTGGGAGAGCTGGGTGACAGAGGCAGCCCTGAGGGTAGTTCTCTGCCTCTATTTCCCAGGGTCAGCTCTGTCTGTCAGGCACAGGAGCTTCCTTCTAGTGCCCTGAAGTCACCCTGAAGCCCAGAGCAGTTCCCAGAGTGCCACTTTCCATCATATGGAGGGGACAGGTCCCATCCCAAGAGCTGGAAAAGGTATGAGGATGGGACCCTCCATCCCCAGGAGCAGCTCCTTTGCCCTCCCCCCCCCCCCCCCCCCCCCAAGCAAGGGCCTTCTCCAGTGACTCATTTTTGTCCCGTGTGTTTATTACACTAATCCACAAGGATTAAGTTAAACCAGTCAACACAAACTCCAGGATTTTCCAGCCCCTTTGGGCCAAAATTACCTTCCAGTGTTAAAATGGAAAGGGGAAGGGCAAGAGGGCTGAGCTGCTGGGTTGGGGGAAGACCTACAGCCTGTGGGCAGTGCTAGAGCAAGGCACCCCAGGAGCAGGACAGGGGCTAGGAGTGGCAAGAGCCAGACCTGTGATCCAGGAGCTGAAGGACCCTCATGGCCCAGGAGGTTAGATCTTGGGGCGCCAGCCCTTGATGAACTGCATGATCTTCTTCACCTGGAGCTTGGTGAGGCGGAAGTCGTCGGCCAGGATCTCCTCGCTGAGCTGGACGAAGATGCTGCCGTCGATGCGCTCGCGGGCAAAGAAGCTGACCACGTCCTCAGAGAGGCCGATGAAACGCAGGCACTTGGAGACTTCCTCCAGCGAGAGGGCCGAGAGGTCGGCAGGGGGCAGCCAGGGCGACCCGTCACCGCTGGGACGGGGGGCTGCGGCCGGCGGGGGGCCCCCGTCACCCCGTCCCGACGGTGGTACCTCGATGATGCCCTGAGCCAGGTAGAGGCGGGCGACGCCCCCCTCGGCCCCTCGTAGGACTGCTGGTGACAGTGGCGCTGTCCCCTGGATGACAATGCCGTCCCCCTCAAAGCCCTTGGGGGGGCGGGGGGGAGGCACCGGCTCCTCCGCGGGGGCGAAAGGCTCTGGGGAGGAGGAAGAAGGGGCGGTTGGGGCTGAAGGTGGCTTCGGCCACTCTGGGCTTTCTGGCCACTCAGTCGGGCCGGCAAAGGGGGTGAGTGCCCCAAAGGGGGCAAAGCGTTTTTGGGCGGGGGGGGGCTTGAGGCGAGGGCAGCTGCGGAAGGGCTTGAGCGGGGGCTCGGTTGCTGGCAGCGGGGTCGAGCAGCTGCTGCCCACACCAGCACCCNGCGTGGCGGCGGGTAACGGGCGCCCGGGGGTCTCCCCAGCTTTACAGTCACCCCAAGTGCAGGGGTAGCAGTACAGGGAGTAGGCGTCGGGCGAGGGCGAACCGCTGCCACTCCGTGGGACCGACCTGCCGGAGGAAGGGGTCATTGTCACCATCCCCCCAAGGCTGCTTTTCCCTCGCCATCGCCAGGGACCGCCCAACCCCACCACATTATCTTGAGGTCCTCAACTGCAGCCACCCCACCACAGTATCCCAATGGCCCCAGAGCCACTCACCCATCATGGAGCCCCGAGGAGTAGTAGGAGAGGCTGGGGCTGGGCGAGGGAGCGGGTGCCAGCTTCAGGCAGCGCAGGGGTGTAGGAGGGCTGCAGTGTGCTGGGGGGCGGCTGCCCCGGGGTGGCACTGGGGGTGCGTTCAGCAGCCGGCACTCCTCCTTCACCTGGAATAGGGGGTGGGGGGAGAACCGTCAGGCCCCTGGTGACCGCGGGATTCTGCCCCTGCTGACGGCAGGGCTGGAGGGGGTGATGGGAGCTGCTCAAGGGCAGCCAACCCCAGTTCACAGCTCTGGATATCAACAGGGAGCCCCTGGGGCACTGTACGCCATGGTGCAGAGGAGCCCAAGAAATTCAGGTTCACCATGGTGAAAGGGAACTTGAAATTTTGCGTAGCTGTTGTATAGAGGAGCCCTGGCTTCACAAGCCCCCGGGCAGGGGACCCCCGGAAGATTTGGGTACCCTACAGTGCTGGAAAGCCCAAGAGATTCAGATACTCCATGGTGCAGAGAGCCCTGAGGAGCTGGGGACCCTGTGGTACAAGGTAGTCCTGAGGATTTGGGTACCCCCTGGTTGCAGGGAGCTGTGGGGAACTGAGTACCCCACATTGTCAGGGAGCCAAACAGATTCATGCACCCTATGGTGCAGAGAATCCTGGAGAACCAGGAGCCCCATGGCACAAAGGTGTCCTGAGGGTTTGAGTAGCCCCTGATGATGGTGAGCCCTGACAGACTGGGTACCCTGTGGTGCCTGGGAGCCCAGAGGATATGGGGGGCCAGAGCTGAGGAGGGACCCCAAAAGCTAGGTGACAGGACTGCCAGACCCTCAGCACCCGGGGATGAGATTAGGTTGGCCATGCCACGGGGTGGCAGCTCAGCCCTGGAGTTTTCCACACCATGCCCACTGCACAGGGCTTCCAGCAAGGCCTTGCCAGGGCTCACCTCTAGGCTATCCCCAAGTCACTACCCTGGCCAGAGTGGCTTGTGGCACCCCAAGAGTGTTGTTCCCCATCCCCGGAGACAGGACCATAGCTCTTACCGCCTCTGACTTGGGTGGCACAGGGGGTGGGTTGTCCCCACAGGGCTCATCCCCGGCCACACCAGGGCGATGTGGGGAGCCCAGCGGGGTGCCGACCCCGAAGGAGACAAGGTCCTGCCGGCCGGGAACGCTGCCCAGTTCACAGCAGCCCTCCAGGCTGGGATTGCTCCAGAGCTCCTCATAGGGGATCTCCAGCGGCTCTTGAGTCCTGAACTCGGGCTCAGCCCAGTCGGGCGTCATGTATTCCCGGTCGGGATCGGGGAAGTCGGGCAGTGGAGGGTGTGGGGTGCCCACCCCCACGCCCCGCGGTCCCTGGCAGCGGGCGGTGGGTTCTCGGGGGACCCCGGTGCTGCAGGTGCAGAGGGACAAGCGCTGGAGGGGCTGGGTGAGCTCCTCCCGGGCACAGGCAGGCAGGCAGAGCCGCAGGCGCCGGGGACTGGCACACTCCTCCAAGAAGTCGGGTTTGGCCTCCCGCACGGCCCGCGAGTACTCGTCGGGGTTGAAGCGGTCGTGGCAGTAGGCGGCACTGTCCCGCAGCAGCTTCTCCAGCTGGGGGTCCCCGGCCAGGAGCCCCTCGGGCAGCTGGAAGCGGGGCATGTCCGTCAGCAAGAGGAAATGGAAAGGGACCAGCTCGTCGCGGCGCAGGATGCAGCAGAGCACCACTGTCTTGGAGATGATGCTGACCAGCTTGTAGCAGTGGCCCTCACGGATGGCGTGGAGGTCGTAGGGGTTGCGTGCGGGGCGGCTGGGCACGGCCACGTTGACGGGCAGCCGCACCTTCTCGATGATGCTGCGGATGGTGTGCTCGCCCTCCTGCAGCCGCAGCTCCAGCGGGCTGCGGGTGCTGAAGCGGCCCTTGCACTGGAAGGGCAGGCTGAGACTCTCGTTGGTGCGGTGGTTCATGCAGATCAAGCAGGGCATCTTCCCCTTCACCTGCCTGGCCCCCGCCGCCGCCCCGGCCTTGCCCAGCTTCCGCAGGATGGTGTTGAAGCGCGACTTCTCCTTCACCGTCTTGGCGCAGAGGATCTCCGCCTGGCCCATCAGCGTCAGCTCGTCCCCGGCGTGCAGCGTGAAGTTGTACACCTCGCTGTCCTCGCTGAACTCCCCGGACACCACCTGCCCCGCCACAGATCGGCCATGGGACACACTGCTCTTGGCACACCCCTCCCTATGTCCCATCGCCATCTTGCAGTGTGTCCTTGACGCCTTATCACCACCACCCCCTGATGTCCCACCATCATCCTGTAGCATGCCACTACCTCCCTTCTACCCACTATTGTCTCCTGGTGCACCACCCCCACCCCCACCCCGCCCCAAACAACTCTTCATGTCCCACCACTATCCCCTGCTTTCCCATCACCATCCCTTGCTGTCCCACTGTCCTTTCCTGATGTCCCACCACCTACCTTCACTTCACTGCCACCCCAATCCCCATCGCTATACTGTGCTGTCCCACCACTACTCCCAATGTCCCACCACCATTGCTTGTTGGCTCACTATCCTCTGCTGATACCACAGAACTTTAGAGACCATCGAGTCCAACCTCCCTGTCAAGGCAGGATCACACAGGGTAGTTTGCACAGGAATTCATCCAGGTGGGTTTTGAAAGTCTCCAGAGAAGGAGACTCTGCAACATCTCTGGACAGCCTGTTCCAGTGCTGTCACCCTCACTCTAAGGAAGTTTCTCCTCATGTTGAGGTGAAACCTTCTGTGTTCCAATTTGCAGCCACTGGTCTTTGTCTTATTGTTGCCACCCCACCCTTGTACCACGTCCCACTCCCCCTCCTCCTTGATGTCTCACCATCAATCCCCGATTAATGTTCCACCACCCCACTATGTCTTCTGTTGCCCACTGTCCTCTCCTCCTACTGCCTCACTACTGACTCTAATGCCCCACCACTTGTCCCTGCTGCCCTCCCAGTGTCCCCCTCAGCTGTCTTATGCCATCCCTTTCTGTCACCACACTGACCTTCACACTGAAGGTGATGGCTTCCATGACAAAGACGCGATCTGGGAAGATACTGGCCACCTCCTCCACGCTGTTGAAGTACTGCACAGGCTCACGGATGTCACGGTCCTGGTCCAGAAGCTTGAACTTCCCTGCGTGGGACAGGGTGATGAGGAGCCCATTTCCAGTGCTTGGCCCCATGGACCTGCTGTGACACACTTTATGACCTTCACAGGGACAGCCACCCTCAAGGACTGCCTGGGGTCCCCATTACTTTGTGGGGTGGGGGGTAGCACTTCTGTGGGTTTCACCCAGTGTGTCCAACTGCTACCAGTGAAAACCAGAATATCTCCACCATACCACATACATAGCATCAGGAGGGGGGGGTTGGGTGGCACAAAAGCACAAATCCCTGGGCACATGAGGTGTACAGGCACCCCTGAAGCTGCAGGGGTCGCCTCGAAGTGGCTGCAGAAATGCCTCATTGATGAGGAACACTCCTGGAGCAGAGCCAGAAGAGCAGCCAACATTGCAGGGAGCTTCATTGCCCACCAAACCCCATCTTCAGCCACACTGGGACCACCTTCTGCCCCATGCTTCAGGTGGGAGAGCCAGGAAGGAGGGGATTGGGTTGGGGGGCTTTGCAGCAGGGATGAAAGAGGCAAAGGCAGCAGCAGTGGGGGGGGGGCTGTGGCTGGGAGTGAAACTGCCATTGTTGGCATGGACTTGGCAGGGACGAGCCTGAGTGGAATATTAATCCAATGAGGTGCCCATGCCAGCAGCTCCACCACTGCCACCCCCATGCCAAGCCATACTGGGCTCAGGGCTGTCCCTCACAGGGCAGGCTTCTGGCTGGGACCATGACACGGGGAACACTGGAGTGGCTTGAGGTTGGACTCACAGTGCCTGAGCCAGGGGCAGCCCCACATGAGGTAGTGAACAGCTCGGTCTGGCCAAGCCCCCACCCCCACACTGGTTAACACACTGCGTGGCCTTCCCCTCCTTACTCCCCCCTCGGGATGGGTGATTAACCCCTCCCCCCCTCCATTTCCCATTATTTATTTATTAGCTGGACTCATTACTGACATGGCAAGCACTTAGAGCCGGCATTAGGGCTTCTGCTACAGCAGCCGCTGGCATCTCAGCACCTTCGTCTGCATTGCTAGCCCCAACCCTGTTCACATTCCTGACCCATCCTCATCCCAGTCCCCATCCTCAACTCCATCTCCTTCCCAGCACATCCCATCCTCATCACTCCGTGTCCTCATCCTATCCCCATCTCTGTCACCATCTCACCTCCAGCACATCCCATTCTGGCCAATCCCTGTTCCCAGTACATCCCATGCCTGTCCCATTCCCATCCTTGTCTCATCCTCATCCTCTGTTCCCATCCTCATCTCCAACCCCAGCAAATTGCAACTGCAACACTCTCCGGTCCCATCCCTTTGCTATCCCTGTTCCATCTCTATCCTCATCCTTGTCCCTGTTCTTACAGAATCATAGAATCATAGAATGGTAAGGTTGGAAGGGACCTCAAGGTCCATTAGTTCCAACCCTCTGCCATAGGCAGGGACACCTCCCACTAGTACAGGTTACTCAAGGCCTCATCCAACCTGGCCTTGAACGCTTCCAGGGAGGGAGAATCCACAACCTCCCCAGGCAACCTGTTCCAGTGACTCTCCATCCTCATCCTCATCCCAGTCCATCTTCATCTCCTTCAAATCCCAATCCCTGAGTCCCTGTCCTTATTCCCATTTCATCCCAACCCCATCCCTGTCCCCATCCCATCTGCATCCCTCTCCCATCCCCACTTCCAAGCGATCCCTTCCTCTGTCCCCATCCCTGTTTCTGTCTGCATCCCATCTCCGCTTGTGTCCTTGTTCCTACCACATCCCATCCCATCTGGATTCAAATCCATATCCATCCCTGTCAGCCCTCAACCCTCTCCCCTCAGCTACTCAGTTTTGAGCCACACACTGCCAGGGCCAGAGGAGCTAAGCACACCCCCTCAAACCAGCACATCTCCCCGAGATGAGGCCGTACTGGAGCAGCCTCAATTCAACCATCAGAGGGGAGGGATTCCCAGCCCCCGGGGGACACTGGCACCCTTGTCCTTGTCCCTTGCACCTGGGTACTGCAGCGGGATGTCGATTTTGGGGCCGATGACGTAGTGTCCCTCCTCCAGGCTGTGTGCCGTCACCGTCGTCCACTGCCGGCACGAGTGGACCAGCAGCACGTCTTGGGCGCTCACCCCCTCCACACGCTCGCCTGCTGGGGGACGGGGCTGTCACCACCCCCAGGAGACCCCAACACCCTCCCTGGGGCACCCTGGCCTGGAGCTGGCTGGACAGACAGCCAGCGGGATGAGCAGGTGCCTGCTGCCAAGAGCCACCAGTTGCCCAGGAAACTATTTCTTTGTCCCCCCTGAAAAGCTGCCGCAGCCGCTGCAAACAACAAGTTTATTGAGAGGGGCCGGCGCAGGGGCCCCCGCGCCCGCTGCACCCCGAGGCCCCAGGCTCCCAAACACAGGATGGCACCCAGCACCCACCCCCAGCAAGGCCTCAAGCACCCACCCTGCTCCTGATCACCCATCCTGCTCCCCAGGGACAGTCTACTCCTGAGAGACCCATCTCTGAAGAAGGCTCATCCCCTGCACCCACGCCTGGCATGGCCCCAAGCACCCAGCCAGCTCCCCAGGGACAGATCCAGCTCTGGAAGGGGTTCAGCTTCTGCACCCCACTCCCCTGCATCCCCATGCTTCCCAGCCAGTCTGTCTGGGGTGGTCCCAGTCAGGCTGTTCCCAAGGGAAGGTGATGAGGAGACACAGTAGCTCCAAGCCCCCACCAGCCTGGTGTCATCACCCTGATAAAGCCCCTGGGACCCCACGGGAGAAGAGTCCAAAGCAGAGCCCCTGGACCTGCGAGAACAGTTTGCTCATGTCTCACCTGGCCCTCCAGTCTTTCTCATCCCTCCCTCCAGCCTTCCTCCCTCCTCACTCCTTCAGTCTTCCACTTTGTGTTCTCTTCAAGCCTCCAGTCTTCCCCCTTCCTCTTATCCATCCCTCTAGCCTTCCTCCCTCCTCTCCAACCTTCATTCCTCACCGTTCCAGGATTCCTATATCACTCCTCACCCTTCCACCCTCCATTCCTCCTTCTAGCCTCCCTCCCTCCTCCTCCTCATTTTCAAGTTTTCATCCCTTTTCCCCATCCCTCCACCCCTTCCTACTCCCTCCTCATCACTTCAGTCTTCCTCCCTCCCTCCCTTCCTCCTGCTCCCCCTATCCTTCCTCCCTGCTCTTTTCCGTCCCTCCAGCCTTACTCCCTCCCTCCCTCCTCCTCCTCACTCTCATGCCTTCCTCCCTTCTGCCCATCCCTTATCCCTGCAGCCTTCTTCATTTCCTCCTCCTCCTTGTCCCCTCCAGCCTTCTTGTCCCCTTGTGCACTTCATCCCCCGCGCTCGCCCCGGCCCCGCTCACCCTGCCCCAGGCAGACGAGGGTGGGCA
>VWZE01019355.1:145812-206149 GCA_013396675.1 Eubucco bourcierii
GGGGGGGGGGTAAGCAGGTTCTGAAGGGCTCCATCACCAAAACGGAGACACAGCAGATTAAAATGGAGGAGGTTGGTTGGGGTTTTGTTTGTTTGTTTGTTTTCCACCACCCTTTGTCCTCGATGCACAACACCAACGGGTACAAGAAAGCGAATCGCGTGAGAGTTCAGTGGTTTGAAATGGCCGGGTGTGGATGGGATGTCTCCTGCACATGCTTCCACCAGAAAGAAAAGGAAAAAAAAAAACCAAAACAAAACCAAAACAAGCAAAAAGGAAATCCAAGTGAAAACAAAAGTTCCTTTCCATGTAAGGCACGGGACAAAATAAACCCCATTCACAGGCTAAAGGTGGAAAAAAAAAAAAAAAAGAAAAAGAAAAAAAGTGTTTTCCTGTCTTGTCTAAGAGAAGATGGTGAGACTCAAGCACGGTTTTATCCATGGAGAGAAAATTCCACTGTGGTACAAAAGAAATTGTTAATTCTAACTTTTATTCTTATACAATTTGCAGTGTTGAAATATGATTGCTCTATGTGTTTTTTAATGTCGGAAGGAACGGGACTATAATACAACCAAAATGTAGTGGTAAGTTTGAGCAGGTACATTAAAAAAAAAAAAAAAGTCATGGAGATGATTTTCCTATACATGTTGTTGAGAAAAATTAAAAGAGTATGCAAGCTGTCCTAAACAGAAACCCAAAAGGGAGGCAGGAGCTTGTTAGGATGAGGAACAAAACATTGGTTTTAAGGTTAAAAATGGGCAGAGTGGTTTCTTTTGCAGCGAGAAAAAAGAGGGCGGTGGATGGCGATTGGTGAGAGAGGAGAAGGTTCAGCAACACTTGCTCTTCCAGCCCGTCACCCCGCCTCCGCTGCTGATATCTACATTTTCACTGTTGGGCTCTTTTACAGGGGTCTGCAATGAAACAAGTAAAGACAGTTAGAGGAGGCTGGAGAGATCCCAAAATATTTGGAGCTGAAGAGAAAGAGGTTTACAAAGGCATCACCAAAGAATATTATCACTAAACTATGGTACGGAGCTCTGTGGAGATCAGAGAGCCATTAATGATAGAATCAGAGAGTCATAGAATGGCTGGGTTGAAAGGGACCTCCAAAGGTTTTTTAGTCCAACTCCTTTTGCAGTCAGCAGGGACATCCTGAACTAGACCAAGTTGTGAGAACCCTGTCAAGCCTCCCTTTGAATATCTCCAGGGATGGGGCCCAACCACCTCCCTGGGCCACCTGTTCCAGTGTTCCACCACCCTCATAGTAAAAAGAACCTCTTCCTAACATCCAATCGAAATCTGCTCTTCTCTGTTCCACAGGTCTTTGTGAACAGTCTCTCTCCAGACTTCTTGTAGACTTCCTTCAGATACTGGAAGGTCACTATGAGGTAACCCCTGAGTCTCCTCTTCTCTAGGCTGAACAACCCCATCTCTCTCAGCCTGTCTTCACAGTAGAGGTGCTCCAACGCCCTGATCATTTTTGTGGCCCTTCACTGGATCCACTCCATCAGGTCCATGTCCTCCCTATATTGAGGGCTCCAGAGCTGGACACAGTACTCCAAGTGAGATCTCACCAGAGCAAAGTGGCAGAACCAATCTCTCCATCTGCTGGCCACACATCTTTTGATGCAGCCTAGGGTGTGATTTGCCTTCTGGGCTGCAACTGCACACTGTCTGATCATGTCCACCTTCTAATGTTGGAAAAGATCTCCAAGATAACCGAGTCCAACCATTAACCCAGCACTGCCAGGTCACCACTAAACCATGTCCACACAATCAATCTCCCAGTGATGGTGACTCCATCACTGCCTGGGGTCACATGTTCCTTCAGTGAAGAAACTGTTGCTTATGTCCAAGCTAAACCTCCCCTGGCACAACTTGAGGCCATTTCCTCTCATCCCATTGCTTGTTCCTAGGAGGAGACCGACCCAGTTTTGCTCCAACCTCCTTTTAGGGAGTTGAAGAGAGCAAGGTCTCCCCTCAGCCGCCTCTTCGGGCAGAGAATCCTCCTCCCTGCTCCAGCAAAAGCAGTTGTTTTAAGTAACTAAAAACTGGAAAGCTGGGAAAAAAGAACCAACTTTTGAACTTGGATCATCCCAATGTAAACTAAAACTATTTCTAGACTGTGCTCTAAGAACTGTCTGGGGCTTTGGTGGAGCAAGTAAATCACAGCATACAACACACACAAACTGAAGGGAAATTATGTGAACTAATGACCTTGAAGAACCACAGAGTCATTTATGGATAAAGAAGGACTGTTCAAAAGCCTTCCAAGTTAAACCAGGACACCAGTTTCTGAGGCAGGGGATAAAACAGGCTCCTCTGCGTCACAGGGTGTACACTTGGTTAGACCAAAGCGAAAATCAAAAGCGAGTGGTTTGGATCAGATGCAAACAGCTACTTTGGGCTGTTTAGAAAACTAACCTAAACATTCATGTTTTGGCCCAAATTCCTTCTCCTGCTCTCCTTGTCGCAGCCTTGCAAAAGCAACACCCTCCCCTCCACTTCCCGGCTCTTCAGATAAACACAGAGAGGCCCCAAAACATCTTTAGAGGTCAAAAAGGGTCATTGGGACTCGCTACCCTGACCTCCTGTTCACCAAAGGCCAGAGATTTTCACCCAGTTTCTCACATAACTTTTTGACAAGCTATGTCAAAAAGTAATGCAGGAATGACGCAGAACTACAACAGAGAACTGGTAGCTGCTGAGATGTGTATTGCAAAAGATTGTGAAACCACTCAGCAATGACTCTGCTCTGAGCTTCTTACCCTATTAAATGGGATCACATTACCAGTGTGAGCAGTGGAGGACATTGATGGAGGCAGCCTCAACATGGGGCAGGTTGTGGAGCAGGGAAAACCACCTATCATAGAATCAGGGTCTTCAAAGGTCATCTAGTCCAACCCCTCCACAGTAAGCAACTAGAACAGGTTGGTCAGAACTCAGTCCAAGATCATTTGCAACGGTTCCAGGGATGAGCCATCCACCACCTCTGGGCAAACTGGGCCAGTGTCTCACCACCCTCAAACCAGTGAACTTCTTCCATTTAATCTAAACCTCCCTTCTTTTAGTTTTAAAGCATCACCCCTTGTCCTGTCACAACAGATCCTGCTAAAAACTTTGTCCCCAGCTTTCTTATCAGCCTCTAAGTACTGAAAAGCCACAGCAAGGTTTCCCCAGTGCCTTCTCTCCAGGCTGAACAACCCCAACTCTCTCATCCTGGCCTCACAGCACAGGCGTTCCATGCCTCGGGTCCTTTCTGTGGCCTCCTCTGGACCTACACCAACAGATCCATGTCTCTCTTCTATGTTGAGGACCCCAGAGCTGAACCCCAGAGCTGACTGCAGGTGGGGTCTCAGCACAGGGGAGCAGAGGGGCAGAATCCCTTCCCTCAACCTGCTGGCCACACTGCCTTGGATGCAGCCCAGAAGATAGCTGGCTGTGAGTGCACACTGCCCGCTCCTGTCCAGCTTTTCATCCACCAGCACCCTTAAAGTCCTTCTCTACAAGGGTTACCTCCATCCCTTCATCACCCAGCCTTGATTGATTCCAGGGGTTGCCACAACACAGGGTTAGGACCTTACATTTAGCCTTGCTAAGCATCAAGAGGTTCACAGGGACCCATTTCTCTAGCCTGTCCAGGTCCCTCTGGATGGTGTAAGGTCAACCCAAGCGTGCTGGTTTGAGGCTAATTAGAATATTTTAATAGAGACAATTACACTATAGGCTGTGAAAAGAAAGCATGGTGATGTCTACTTCACTCACAGGCTTGCTAAGATTTGTTTTGGGAAGAGAAACCAAAACATAGATAAGGCATTCTCTGTCTGTCTCCCTCTGGGGACACAGCACAGCGTCTGGGGCGGTCTGGTAGCTTCTGGTCTGGTTCCTCTGACAATTAATTCTCACTAACCACTTTTCTTCTAAGCTCCCTGGCCAATCTTCCTAATTCACCTTGTGTGTAAGCCAAACCTTGGGGTAAGGTACAGGGGTGGGGAGAAGGTGGAAGGGTGGTTTGGGAGCCCCTCCTGGGGTCTCTGATTTCTGGGAGGGGAGTTGTATTTCTGTATTCCCTTTAACTTGTCTATTTCTGTAACTATTCCTGTCTATAGTGTCTATCTCTGCTTGTACATTGTGCTGAGCTGTAAATAGAGCTTCAGTCCTTAACTTCCAGCTGGCTGAGTTCTAGTCTGGGTCATTTTACAAAGTGTGGGGGGCAGGGAACTCCCAAACCATCACATCATGTCTCTCAACTTCTACAGAGTTTCAGTGCTGGAAAGAAATTACCTGATCTTAAGCAGGAATGTGCAAGTACAGGGGTTACTGGGTCAACTGCTATGGGAGTCCATCAACTAATTGACATGAGATCAGGTCAACCCTGCAACAAACAGTGTAGCTACTGGAAGTATGGATGAAGGTGGTGGCAGGGAGAAGATAATTCTGACGGGCCTACTGAAATGCTTTCACTCCAAGCACATGTACAATACAACCACGAGTTTAAGGGCCAAACAACCAACATCCAGAGCAACATGCTCTGGATGACATCGCTTTATGAAAAAGAATCATTTAGGCTGGGAAGACTTTAAGACTCTCAATGGACCAATATTACCAACCCGGCTTGGTGGGAATTGTGTTGTCTGCAAATTGACTGAGGGTGCCCTGGATCACTTCATTCAGAGTATTGATAATGATATTAAAGAGAACAGGACCCAGTACTAAGCCCTGGATACTAAGTACTTTAGCAGGGGGGTTGGACTAGATGATCTGCAGAGGTCCTTTCCAACCCTCACCACATTGGGATTCTGTGATTTTATGACTTTCTGTTGCTTGGCTCTTTGATGTCCACTGCTCCCTCTACACAACACTCCTACAACAGTAAAACATCAAAGGAGTTTCAGAAGCGCCGTGCTCCTCCTTCGGAGACTCGCTTGGCTTATTGCATGCCAAAGCAAAAAGCTGCAGGGCCTCAGTAAACATCAAAAGCAAGAGGAGGTGAGATTTAGGGCTGGTTTTGTTACACAGGAAGGTTGTAAGCACCTACCTTTCGAAGAATGTCTTCTGCTAACGTGAGGAATGCCTTCTCGATGTTTATATTTGCTTTTGCGCTAGTTTCGAAAAACCTAATTCCATGCTCCCTAGCAATCTAAACCAAAAACAGAGGGAGAAGGAGGTTAGTGTCACCAGGGACTGGCTCAGGTTCTGCTGCTGAAGCTTCCAGGGTGAGCAGCATTTATAAGCTGTACCATCCTTTCAGCCACAACAGGGATCAGAAGCACCCAGCTAGGCAGTGTCATGGAAGAATGATTCAGAACGAGCAATTAAAGTGTATTAGATCACAAGCTTATGTCTGAGCCCAAGATGACAGGCACCACGAGCCTGTCACATGGTAGGAAACCTAGAATCATAGAATTGTTTAGGTTGGAAAAGACCTTCAAAATCACAGAGTCCAGCCCTTAACCCAGCACTGCCAGGTCACCACTTAAACCATGTCCCTTGGCACCACATCTATATGGCTTTGCAATCTCTCCAGGTGGCCTGTTTGAAGGCTTGGCAACCCTGCTAGGGAAGAAATTGTTCCAGCCTAAACCTTCCCTGGCGCAATTTGAGGCTGTTTCCTCTTGTCCTATTCACCTGTTCCTTGCAAGAAGAGACAGAGACCAACCTCAATGTCGCTCCATCCTCCTTTCAGATTGCTCCAGAGAGCAGGAACATCTTCCCTCAGCTCTTCCTTTTATTCATCCTGAACAACTCCAGTTCCCTCTACCACTCCTCACAAGACTTGCGCTCTGGACCCTTCTCTGGGCACACTCCAGCACCTCAATATCCTTTCTGGAGTGAGTGGCTCAAAACTGAACCTCAGATTTGCGGTGTGGTCTCTGCAAGTCTCCAGTTCAGGGGGACAATCATCTTTCTGTTCCTGCTGGTCACACTATTGCTGATCCAAGCCAGGATGCTGTTGGCCTTCCTGGCCACCTGGGCACACACTGGCTCATCTTCAGCTGCCTGTCAACCAACATCCCAAGGTCCTTTTCTGCCAGGCAGTTATGAGACACACTTCCCCAAGCCTGAAGCATTGCAGGGGGTTGTTATGACCCAATTGCAGGACTTGGTCCTGGCTTTAGCCCATTGATCCAGCATGACCAGATCCCTCTGTAGAGTCTCCAATCCCCCAACAGACCAAGACTACCATCCAACTTGGTATCATCTATCAACTTAACATGGGATCCCTGAAAACTGTTACCCAAGAGAGCAGAAACTGCAGCTGAACTCACTCCTTTCACACCATTCCCTCATCTTACAACCCATCACCAAACCCTGTTACCTCGCTCATCCTCCAACACATTCCACTGTGGCATCTCAAGCAGCTGGAGATGGTGGAAAGTCTTGGTACTGATAAGCAAGCTTTTGTCCAACACTTACCTGTTCACCTCTTGCTTTAGGGACAACTCTTTTATCTTCCATGTCACACTTGTTTCCTAACAGCATCCTCTCCACATCTTCATTGGCATGCTGAAATGAGACAAGATCAGGGTTGATGCATATCCTCCAACAAGCAGTTAATGCCAGCTTCACCTGAAGTGCAGGTTGATAATGTTCAGGGAAGTGCAGGGCACCATGACCCATAAACAGTGTAACATCTTCACAGTAGGTTGCCCAGGATTAAAATGTCCAGGCAGGTTTAGAATCTTTTCAGAGAAGGACACTCCACAACCTCCCTCTCTGGGCAGCCTCTTCCAGGGCTCTGGTACCCTCATAGGAAAGACATTTCTCCTCATCTGATGGAACCTTCTGGGTTTCAGTTTGGGTCAACTGCCCCTAGTCCTGTCACTGGGCACCAGTGGAAAAGAGTCTGGTCCCATGCTTCTTGTCCCTCATTCTTTAGTTATTGATAGCATTGAGAAGATCTCTCAGTCTGCTCTTCTACAAGCTAAAGAGCCCCAGGTCTCTTTGCCTTTCTTCATCAGGGAGATGCTCCAGTCCTCTCAGTACCTTCAAACACCACAAAGCCTGACAAACAGGATGTCAGTAAGAAAACCCCTTCTGCCTACACTAATTTTTAGAGGAGTTACCAAGGGAAATTGCAGTGCTCTAGCATCGTGTTGCTCTTCTGATATCACAATCATTAGAGTAAAAGCATGTCAGCTTTGTGCTTCAGCTTGAGAAGCTCACACAGCAAGATGGAAGGTAGACTGCACACCAAGACATCACAAAAGGAAAGCTGAAGTGAGCATCATGATAAAGCTCAGGACTGAAAAAAAACAGGAGCATATACATCCTTCTGAGACAAAAGCAATACCAATGCTCAAGGAACGCTGCATGACCAAATACTCTGGCTCTGCAGTTATTAAGTAGCACCAATATCCATCACAGGATGGGAAGAACATGCCAAAGATATCCACTGAACCAGCAGAAAGGTTCTAGCAGCCACAGCAAAAAGTATCACTTAAGCTTTGAGAAGCTTCTTGGAAAGACTAATCTGAACTTACTTTCTCTCTAAGAATCTTAACGCTACTTTACAGGAGCATTACTAATAGAACTTGAGAGGAAGGAGGTCCTCCAGCTTGCAGAAACAATCTCCTTTCCCATGCCTCAGGAGAATCACTCCAATGTTCTCTTCCCTTTAGGTCACAAGGAGGAAGAACAACCAGATAGCAAAGTTAGGTAAAGGTATTGAGTAAAGCAAGACTCTGAAGATGATGGTTTTTCATACTCACACAGCAGCCCCAACACACAAAACCCTGTACCTGAGCAATTTGACTAATTTACAGATTGCCTTGCGTAAGAAAGGACCCTCAAAGGTCATCTTGTCCAACTCTCCTGCAGTGAGCAGCAACACCTCCAATAAGACAAGGCTGACCAGTCCAAAGCATAAGTACATAGCACAGTAACCTCTGCAGAACGAGTGAGCGTTAGATTATTAAGTATTTAGCAAGGATAAAGGTGCAAAATCTCCAGGGTTCCTGGCTACTTCCAAATCAAGGCTTCAGTGTGGTACATTGAGTACATCTGGGTGCGTTCAGAAGAGTGTGGCCAGCAGGTTGAGGAAGGTTTTCATCCCACTCTGCCCTAGGGAGGCCACCTCTAGAGTAGTAGGTCCAGTTTTGCACTCCCCAGTTCAAGAGAGACTGACGAGTGTCCAGCAGAGGCTACAAAGGCAGTGGAGCACCTCTGTGATGAAGGTTGAGACCTGGGGCTGTTTAGCCTGGAGCAGAGCAGACTGAGAGGGGATCTTCTTGAAGCTCATCAATGGCTAAAGGGCAGGAGGCAAAAGGATGGGGCCAGACTCTTTGCAGTGGTTCCCAGCAACAGGACAAGGAAGAATGGGCACAAACTGCAACTCAGGAGCATCTCTATCTGGAGAAGAGAAGCTTCTTTGCTATGAGAGTGCTGGAGCACTGGGTGAGGCTGCACAGAGGTTGCGGAGTGTCCTTCTCTGGAGAGATTCCAAACCCACCTAGACACTGTGATTCTGAACAACCTGCTGTGGGAGACCCCACTATAGCAGGCAGGTTGGACTAGGTGATCTCCAGGGGTCCCTTCCAACCCCCAACATGCTGGGATTCTGTATCCTGCAGAAGAGGTTCCTTGCACACAGTAGCACCTCGGAACAGCAGCTTGCTCAGTGAAAATTCTCTTCCTTGAGGGAGTATCTTTGGCAACATTAAGTTCTTGTAAGCCCAAACCACTGAGTTACTTCATTCACAACCAGCACTGGCAATAATCCTGTACACAAGTGGGTAGCATTTGCCATGCATTTTAGTAAGCATCAACACTGCATCTGGAACCTCAGAGGGTGATTTCAGCCCTCAATTCTGCAAGTTTCTCCTGTAACAAAAAATGCTTCCTAAGGTGTCAGACATCCCTTAAGAAACTGCAGCTACCACACAGCCTTTACAATGTACCTGAAATCAGCTGCTGAGGTTTGCACGACACAGATTTAGAACCAATAGGTTAGCAAAAAGCAACTACTTCCCAAATACCATGGTGTAAGTGACATCTACTAGTCAACTTCCTGGATACTACTGAAGTTTTCAAACAAAGCATCTGCAGAATCATCACCAACCTTCCTCCTGTGCTTCCCCTCCTACCCTTTTTCTGTACCCACCAACCTGTGTACTCTGCCATCAACACCATAATCTCCCATATCCCAGGCTAGGAAGTTAGTCCCAACATCACATTTTTGCTCTATAAGAAACTTCCAGAAGCCTCGATGCTCCAACAAGTGATGTTTGACAGCACAAATCTGTTGATGCTCAGTTCTACAGGGTCATCTTCAAGCTTTCCAGGAAAATAATGAAGCTGCAGAAGTCCAACATTTTTCCTTTCAGGAACAGCGTAACAAATGCAAGACCCAAGAGCTGTGCTGCTCTCTTAACATCTCTGAACTTCCAGAGAATGAACTCCTGGGAACTCAGGCAATTAATATTTCCCCATCAGTTTCTTCTGCTTCACTTGAACTTGCCTGAAACATTACCAGCCCCCTTGTCTGGTATTCCTCTAACAAGAAGAAAAAAAATCATCTTTGCAGCTCTGAGTAGTCTGAAGCATTCAACAGCACTTTGCCATGCTAAACTCACAAATTCTTCATGACATCAATTTCAAGGCAGAGGCAGTGATCAACACACGCTGGGGAATAAAGGGATAGAGAGCAGCTCTGCAGAAAAGAACTTGGGGGTTCTGGCAGATGAAAATCTGGGACAGGAGCTAGCAACATGCATTCAGAGTCCAGAAACAAACTGTCTTCTGGGATACATTCCCAGAAGTGTTGTGGGGCAAATCAATAGAGGTGATTCTGCTCCTCTACTCTGCCCTAGTGAGACTCCACTTGCAGCACTGTATACAGATCTGGGTACCTCAGCACAGGAGACAAGGACCTGTGGGAGCAGGGGCAGAGGCCGCAACAACAATTCAAGTGCTAGAACCCCTCTGCTGTAAGGACAGGCTCAGAGACCTGGGTTTGCCCATTCTGGTGAACAGAAGGCTCTGGGGAGATCTTCTTGTGGCATTTCAGTATTTAAAGGGGCCTAAAAGAAAGCTGGGGACAGATTTATTAGCAGGGTAATGGTTTTAAACTAAAAGAGGGGAGGTTCAGACAAGGTACAAGAAATACTTATTTTTGCACTGAGGGTGGGGAGACACTGGACCCAGATTGCCCATCCCTGAAACCATCCCAGGTAAGGTTGGATGGAGCTCTGAGCAACCTGCTCCACTTGAAGATGTCCCTGCTGAAAGCAGGGAGCTTGAAAGGTCCCTTCCATGCCAAATCATTCTGTGATTCTCTGACCATTGAGGACTTAGCACTGGAAGTGACACTCTACCACTACTCTACAACTCATGGCTTAGTGCTGCTCTTCCACACACCACCTTGTGGTGGCAGCTCCTCCTGGAAACCGCAACTCCCAGCTCCTACAAGGTGTGCTCCTTACCTCTAGGTGCTCCCTGACACAGAAACAAAGTTTGCTCATGTATGAACGTGACATTTGAAGCCACCACTAGTTCCTGTGTAGTACTGTGATCTTTCATGCTGCTGAAGGGAGCATGGTACAGCAGCAGAACTGCACCCAAACCTCTGTGTTAACTCAGACCTTCTGCTAGGGTAGAAGCAACAACCCAGAAGTCAAATTCTGTGAGACTCAGTACATGCTCTACAAGTCACAATAAACAGCTCAGTTTTGGGATTTTACAAACACTACTCACCTCATCTATGTTTCTGAGCCACTTGCTGATGTTTTCAAAGCTCTTGGCATTGGTGATGTCATATACTAGCATGATCCCCATGGCACCTCTGTAATAGGAGGTGGTGATGGTGTGAAATCGTTCCTGCCCAGCTGTGTCCCTGCAGAAAACAGAGAAGAGAACAGATCAGAGGCAAGTTCTAAGGAAACCAGCATGACCTATCCATTAGGTTAAGTGTACCTGGTGGTAGGACACACTGCAATTTCCATCAGTAGGAGCTTCAAGAATAGCCAACTGCCTCCCAGATGTAGCTGAACACTCAGAAAACAAATAGAGCAAGCTTCAGTAATCCAGGGTTCAAGATGGTAGAGAAATTTAGAGTTTGAAGTTCCTGTTTCTGATTTTACTTTAAAGGGGAACTTTTAAAAATAAAAAAACACAAAAACAAAACCCCACACATTTCAGAATCAACTACATGGAGATAAAATGCAGTAGACTAAAGATGAAGTTATTTGTTGAACAGCAAAGTGGTAGGTTGCAGTAGGTCTTCTGGTTATTTACCACAATAAAAAAAGCCAGAATCAACTCATGGCAGAAATGTTCAGCCTTGCATTTCTATTGACAATGTAAAACTTGCACGTGAAAGGAGATATGTTTAGTGTCACGTCTCATACCTCAGTTATGTGACTTTCTACTGCTCAAGGAGGTTCCACTCCTCCTCTAACTCTGACCCAGTGAGGTCACATCTGCAGTACTGGGTCCACTTCTGGGCTCCCCAGTTCACGAGTGACAAGGAACTACTGAGAGAGTCTGACAGAGGCTATGAAGATGCTGAGGGGACTGCACCATCTCTCTCAGGAGGAAAGGTTGAGAGACTTGGGGTTGTTTGGCCTGGAGAAGAGCAGATACACAGGTATCTTCTCAATGCTGAACAATAGCTAAAGGTCAAGAGCGTGGGGCTAGACTCTCTTCTGCGGTTCCCAGCACCGGGACAAGGGGCAATGGGAACAAACTGGAATACAAGAAGTTCCATCTGAACATGAGAAAACAATAGTTTCCTGTGAGTGTGCTGAAGCCCCAGACCAGGCTGCTCAAAGCAGTTCTGGTATCATCTCCTCTGAACAGATTCCAAACTTGCTTAGACACTGTGATCCTGGGTAATCTATCATCAGTGACTCTTCTTTATCAGGGAGATTGGACTGGATGATCCCCAGAGGTACTTTCCCCCAGCATGCTGCAGTTCTGGGATTGCTCTCCACTTCCTGTACACCCATACAAATAACTTGCTGTGTTAACTTCCCCAGTGTTTTTGCTGGCAACTGAAGCCAAGACAATAGATCAGCTGGGGAGGGAAAACCAAAGAGCCTGCAGTGTTGCCAGGTGTTTTTCTGTTGTGGGTTGTTTTGGTTTTGTTTTTTGGTGGTTTTTGTTTTTTGGTTTTTTTCTAAGTGCTGTTCTTGGCCTTTCCTATTCTTAATGGATTCCCCATTCATTATTCAGAGATAACTCTTAATGGATGTGAGATGAGAGAACTGACTGAAGCAAACAGAGGAAATGAGTTATGGTTCTCAAACTGGCTATGACTGATGAATCCACCTTGAGCAAATGGCACAAGATGATGGAGACTGCAAGTTGTCTTTACTGCTCTGGCATTCAGCGTTTTGTTCAGGCACTCCAAAGCTATGGGTGTGCAAAAAAGCCCTTGATGTAAAAGAGATCTGTGGAAGTCAGCTAGCTCTCCAAGCTAAAATACATGTAGCCAAGGAAATCGAAGCACTGCTGGAGGAGGAAACCGAGAGGACTCTGTTTGCAAAATGAAGACAGAGAAGGTTGTCCTGTGGGACCATGAGTAAGGTGAAGTACATGCAAAGTGAAAAATCTATTTAAATTATTCTCATGTCAACATTAAAACATGCATAAGCTATATCACATTAGAGGTTTAACCAACAGAGAAAGGAATTTCTGGGACAGCTTTCCGGTTGACCTAGCAGAGACTAAAGAAACCTTAAAATGTCCTCTGATTTGTTCATGAAAGATTTATGTGGATGTAACAAGAAGAGATTATATCTGATGATCTGTGAAGATCCCTTCAGCACACAGAGCTCAAAATAAAAGTCTACAACAATTTGTTAAGTAACTCCTAGCAAAATAATCCCAGAAAGTTTATTACTGTCCCACTGTTTCTTAAAATCACGTGTTTTAAAGCAAGTGTTCCCAGTAAAGATGCACTCCAAGAAAAATGTTGTTTGATGGTCTTCTACCCAGTTAAAAGTTGTATACTTAAAAAAATAAAAAGGCTGTAGGAAAGCTGCTGGACCCCTAGAAAAGGCTCATCACTGCTCACACAATCCCATTTTTGGCAATCCCTACAAACCTAATAGAATGGTAAGGTTGGAAGGGACCTCAAGGATCATCTAGTTCCAACCCCCTGCCACAGGCAGGGACACCTCCCACTACTACAAGTTACTCAAGGCCTCGTCAAACCTGGCCTTGAACACCTCCAAGGAGGGAGCAGCCACAACCTCCCTGGGCAACCTATGCCAGTGCCTCACCACCCTCACTGGAAAGAACGTCCTCCTAACATCCAGTCTAAATCTCCCCTCTGCCATTTTAAACCCATTGTCCCTTGTCCTGTCATTACAAGACCTTATAAACAATCCCTCCCCAGCCTTCCTGTAGGCCCCCTTCAGATACTGGAAGGCTACTATCAGGTCTCCTGGAAGCCTTCTCTTCTCCAGGCTGCAGAGATATACCCAATACTGCTGTTATTTCTTGAAGGGGTTTCTGCCCTCATCCATACTTCCCAGAGTCAGCATAAGGGTGTTTCAGATGTTTTTGGGTTGGATTCCCTCTTCCACTATCAACATGCTGTAAATCCACATTTAGGATCAACTCTTGTAGTTTCTGTTGTCTCTCCAGACTGCAGAGTCCATGAACAGAGAGACCAGAAACTGATGGAAACTGATCTGCAACCAATTCCCACAGAATATTCCTTCAATAAACAGAAAGAAGGCTCCTAATGTTAAGTTATTTTGCAAGAGCAGAACAGGATACATCACGATTCTTTCATGTACCAAGTTCTAATCTGAAATACCTAGTGGATCCCAGTATTTTCCCCTCCATATTCCCCTTTATTTCATTTCTATTACAATGACACAGGCTTTCACCTATTCTCCCGCTATTGCTGGTGGGTTTCTGCTTGTTAGATTTCCACCCTCCTTTGGCTTCAAGGGTCCTTCCTTCTCTTCCATGCTGGCTACCACTCTGTATTTTTCAGATCACACTAATATTCCCTTTCAGCTTTTGATTCACCAGGATGAAAAATCTAGATCTGACTCTCAAGTTCTCACAAGCACAAAAGAACTATACCCAGTCAAGCCAGAGGTTCTCCAGCTTCCACTTCTGTGGAGTTCAAAGATTTCTGGAGGCAGTGATGACACCTCTGTATTTAACAGCCCAAAACAGACATGCAGCAGGACAGGTTAGGGATTGACCTGATGGAAAGTAGTTCTGTGAAGGAGAATGTGGAAGTGCTGCTGGTGGACAAGTTCCCTAGGAGCCAGAAATGTGTGCTGGTGGTCAAGAAGTCTGATGGTATTTTGGGGCACATGAAACACTGTGACCTTCAGGTCAACAGAGGTTTGCCTCTCGCCTCTGTTCTGCCCTAGTTTGGAGTCCTGGATCCAGTTCTGGGCCCTCCAGTTCAGGAGAAACAGGCAACTACTAGATAGAGTCTGACAAGCTATGAAGATGCTGAGAGGATTTGAGCATCTCTGTGAGGTGGACAGGCTGAGAGACCTGGGGCTCTTTATCCTGGAGAAGACTGAGAGGGGATCTTCTCAGTGCTGACCAATAGCTAAATAACCAGAGCCAAAAAGATGGGGTCAGGTTCATTTCAGCAGTGCCCAGCAACAGGCACAAACTAGAACCCAGGGGGTTCCATCAGAAGATGAGAGAAGAAACTTCCAGAGCCCTGGAAAAGGCTGCCCAGAGAGATTGTGGAGTTTTCCCTGGAGAGATTCTGGGATTCAGTGAACACAGTCTCACTTGCTACCTAATCCCACCATCCTCTGCTTTTGTCCCAACCTCCCCCTCCCCATTTTAACAGTGTTTTGCAACAAGTACACTTACATTTGGAGCAACACGAAAGGGCTTTAGCTTGATCCTTCCTGAACAGCAACCTCACTTTTTAATAGCTATGAAGTATCAAGTTGCTTATCACCTCTGGCAAGGTTTAGCTCAGCCTGACCTTTGTATTCTTGCTTTACTCCTCTATATATATTTCAGAGGTCACACAGCACAACTGAGATCCTGCCACACCTGCTCATTTTCCATATCCAGGAAGAGAGGCAGGCAACTATTCCTGCTGTGTGGGAAAGGAGTAGAGTTGTATTAGAATGTGCTGGTTTAATCTGCTTTCTGTAAAACTAATTCCTACCTGCAGTTTCTTGGGTATGTTACTCACCATATCTGTAGCTTGATCTTCTTTCCTTGTAGCTCAACAGTTTTAATCTTGAAGTCTATCCCTAAAATAAACACAGAAATAAGTCATTAGTATTTATTTATCCACATAGCTCTGAACTGCTGCAGACACAACAGCAGGCATTTGTCTTCTTTTAGGAATCATCAGGTAAAGCCAAGAGTATCCAAGCAAGCTGGAACAGAAGAGGAGCAGTGACACAATGAATGTTTCTGTGTGGGTCTCCTTTTTTATGAAGTTGAGTCCTGCTGTGACACTTGAAAGAAGGTTGTAGTGAGCTGATATTCAGTCTCTTCTACCAAGGAATAACCAATAAGAGGAAAGAGCCTCAAGTTGTGCCAGGGGAGGTTTAGGTTAGACATGAGGAACAATGCCTGTGTCAAAAGGTTTGTCAAACCCTGGAACAGGCTACCTAGGGCAGTGGTGGAATGCCTCTATCTTGACTAAAAAGCCATGTAGATTTTGTGCTGAAGGACACCTGAAAAGAGGTTGTACTGAATCACAGAATCACAGAACGGTAAGGTTGGAAGGGACCTCAAGGATCATTTAGTTCCAACCCCCTGCCACAGGCAGGGACACCTCCCACTAGTACAGGTTACTCAAGGCCTCATCCAACCTGGCCCTGAACACCTCCAGGAAGGCAGCAGCCACAACCTCCCTGGGCAACCTGTTCCAGTGCCTCACCACCCTCACTGCAAACGACTTCCTCCTAACATCCAGTCTAAATCTCCCCTCTGCCCGTTTAAACCCATTGCCCCTTGTCCTGTCATTACAAGACCTTGTCAATAGTCCCTCCCCAGCCTTCCTGTAGGCCCCCTTCAGATACTGGAAGGCTACTATCAGGTCTCCTCAAAGCCTTCTCTTCTCCAGGCTGCAGAGCCCCAACTCTCTCAGCCTGTCCTCATAGGAGAGCTGCTGCAGCCCCTCTGAACATCTCCATGGCCTCCTCTGGACCCGCTCCAACACTTCCATGTCCTTCCTGTGATGGGGGCTCCAGAACTGCACACAGTACTCCAGGTGGGGTCTGACAAGAGCAGAGCAAAGGGGCAGAATCCCCTCCCTTGCCCTGCTGGCCACACTGCTCTTGATGCAGCCCAGGACTCAACTGTCTGAGTTGCATGCAAGCACTGCAGGCTCATTAAGTGAAGTGAAGGTCAGTCTCTTCTCTCTGGTATCAGGTGATAGGAGAAGAGGAAATGGCCTGAAATTGTGCCAGGGGAGGTTTAGGTTGGATATTAGGAAAAATTTCATGACAAAGAGTGGTCAAGCATAGGTACAGGCTGCCCTGGGAGGCAGTGGATTCACTGTCCCTGGAGGTATTCAAGAAACAGGTGGATATAGCCCTTGGGATGTGGTTTTAGTGGTCATGGTGGTGTTAGGTCGATGCTTGGACCGGATCTTAGAGGTCTTTTCCAACTAAAGGAATTGTATGGTTCCACAGTTTAGTAGTGACCTGGTAGCACTAAGCTAACAGTTGGACCTGATATCAAAAGTCTTTTCCAACTGAAACGACTCTATTCTATGCTTCATGTAACACAGTTAAGATGATCAGGTTTGTAAAAGCTTTTTCTGAGGATCTTCCAAAAAGACAAAAATTTAAACATCTTAAACCATCCATCATTTGTCTTGTTGATTTTTTTATTTTTTTTTTTTTTGGCTTGGATTTGATTTTTCGTTTAGTAAGGTTCTATTCCCCAATATATTAAACAACAATATTTTACTCATCTTGAGAAATTATGGAACATAGGGAATTTTTCTTTTTTTTCTTTTTCTTTTTTTTTTTAAAAAAAACTTTTAGACCTAACCCTTGTGACACCACCATTTCAGAAACCTCCTCAAAAATCTGCATTTCTGTCCTCTCCAAGATTCTTCCATGAGTATCATTCAAGTAACCCATCCGTAACAGTAACATTAACTGCAGCAACCTCAACACTTGCTACCAGGTTGATGTATCTCAAAGGGGTCAGTGTGACAGCCTGCAGCACAGTCTGTGACAAGACTCCAGACTATCTGTCATCTCTGCTTGAATCACAGAATCATTTGGGCTGGAAAAGATCTTTATGATCACATCCAACCATTAACCCAGCACTGCCAGGTCACCACTAAACCATCTCCCTCAGCAACACAGCTTTTAAACCCCTCCAGGGATGGGGACTTCACCACTTCTCTGGCAGTCTGTTATAGGCCTTGACAACCCTTTCCAGAAAGAAATGGTTCCTGATGTTCAACATAAACCTCCTCTGGCACAACTTGAGCCCATTTCTTCTCATCCTATCGCTTGTTGCTTGGAAGAAGAGACCAACCCTCACTTCATCCCAATCTCCTCTCAGAGAGTTGCAGAGATCAAGGTCTCTCCTCAACCTCCTTTTTCTCCAGGCTAAACAACCCCAGTTCCCTCAGCAATTACCATAGGACATGTTCTCCAGCTTTTTTTGACACACTCCAGCCCCTCAATGTCCTTCTTGAAATGTGTGGTCCAAAACTGAGCCCAGTATTTGAGAAACAGATTCACCAGTGCCAAGTAAACAAGCAGCAGAGACCCTAAACTGCCTCTTCAGCTACTCAACCTCAAGCTTCAGTAACGTAAGCAGAAAGATTTAAGCAACACAAAGCCTTCAACCAGCAATAAGAGACAATTTGTCAGCATAAGCTGGCACCCAACCACCACACCTCTTCATTCAGGTCCACCTCTGTTCCAGCCTCTGATGTAGTAGTACAAGGAAAAGCCAGGACTCGGCAGAAGAGCATCACCACGATTCCCAAATCTCAGAATAAACACAGAGTATGAGCAGAGCAAGGTTTTTACTCCTAAAACCAACTAACACAAAATAATTCACATGGTAGTTTGTGTCAAAGCTGAAAAGATATCACAAGGAAGTCCAGAGTTTGCAAGGGCTGGGTAGATGTTACCCAGTGTCATGGGTTCAGCCAGATGAATCTGCAGATGTCAGGCACCTGCAGGAGGCCTGAGTTTAACAACTTCCCAGACCAGGAATCAGAGTGGACTAGACCAGGACACCAAGAGAGGTGGTAGATGCCCCAACACTTGCAACATTCAAAGTCAGGTTTGATTAGGCCCTGAGCGACCTGCTCTAGTCAAAGATGTCCCTGCTGACTGCAGAGATGTTAGACTAATGACTTTGAAATGTCCCTTCCCAGACAAACTGTGCTGTGATTTGATCATTCTATGGAGGAAAGGCATCCTGAGAAGGTTTAAGAAAGAAGAAACTATGAAGACAGATCAATAACCAAAAATCAATGATGCAACTAGTATTTGATATTTTTACTAGTACTTCTTGTACAGTAAGTTGTACTATTTGAAGTCTACCACTTACAAAAGACAGAATAAAACCAAGGGATGGGTGTCATCTGCACAAAATGGAACTGTCTAGAGAAGGCCCTGAGGATGATCAGAGAGCTGGAACCTCTCCGCTGTGAGGACAGGCTGAAAGATTTGGGGTTGTTCAGCCTGAAGAAGAGAAGGCCCTGGGGAAACCTTACAGTAGCTTATTGGAAGACAAGCCAGGATGAGGACCTTCCCCTACAGCTCCTCCATAGCAGGAGAGGCCTGAGGACCTGTTTCAACCTTCTCTTCCCAAAGCTGCCAACAAGAAACATTACCACAGGCTACAACAGAGGATCAGGCACACAAGGCACCTTCTAAAGCTGCTCTGACAGAAAATAGATGTTAGAATTCTGACTTTCAGTTCAGCTCTGAGGCAACACCACAGAGAATTTTTCATGCTTTCTAAAAACCTGGTTATATTTAGACCTTTTAAAAGGCAGCAGCTGCAATCACAAACTTGCCTCCTAAATCTAGAAGGTCATTTTATACCAAGTAAGATTAAATCACATTTATGAAACGCGCCATTATGTAAGAAGTCATAGAACAGGATCACAGTTGGTGGGAAGAGACCTTTAAGATTATCGATTCCAAGTGTTAACCCAACACTGCCAGGTCAACCTGCATGGGAAGTCTGCTTTAAACCCCACCAAGTCCAACTCAGAATTCTAAGCTTGGGATGTTGCACAAGCCATTTTAACACTGAAAAATTACTGAAATGCTTTCACATAAAAATCATTATTTTGGACCCTCTATAGGAAAAGCTCCATGATTTTAAATGGGAGAGATTTCCCCCTCCACTCAGACCTGTGTCACTTTGGGGCAGAAACAGGGATGGCACTTGGTAGATGGGTATGTACCATGGGTTGGAGCACCTCTGCTATGATGACAGGCTGAGGGAGCTGGGGTTGTTCAGTCTGGAGAAGAGGAGGCTCTGGGGAGACCTAATAGCAGTTTTCCAGCACCTGAAGGGAGCCTACAAGAAGGATGGAGAGACACTGTTTACAAAGGTCTGCAGTGACAGACCAAGGGGCGATGGCTTCAAACTACAGAAGAACAGATTTAGATTGGATGTTAGTAACAGGTTCTTTGAGGGTGGTGCAACACTAGAGCAGGTTGCCCAGGGAAGTGGTTGAGGCCCCATCCCTGGAGGACATTCAAGGTGAGGTTTGACAGTGCTCTAGGCAACCTGATTTACTTGAGGATGTCCCTGTTAACTGCAGGGCGAGGGTTGAATTAGATGACTTTCTGAGGTCACTTCCAACCCAGATCATTGATTCTATGTACAACATATGCAGCCAAAAAGACAAATTAATCCCTTATGCAGCTCCTTATGGAGCCTCCTAGGGTTACCAAGCACTTCATAAACAAGAAATGGAGTGCAAAAGAGCAAAATTCCTTATTTTAAGGATTTAAAGTAGTAAAGGTTGAGGTTGCAACAAATTCTAGGATGTCAGCTTGAGACCTTCCACTTCCATTTCAGCTCAGTGCCCCATTTTATTCCAGTTAGCCAAAGCATTTCTTCATCACTCATGTTTACAGGCTGCTGAGGGAAAACAGTGGAGTCCCTGTTGCTAGGGGTACTCAAAAGTCATGTAGATGCGGTGCTGAGGGATGTGTTTCAGTGGTAAACTTGGCAATGCTGGGTTAACAGATGGACTCCACAGTCAGAAAGCTCTCTTCCAACCAAATCAATTTGATGACTCTATGTGAAGTTAAATTTATGAATCAGTATAGTTAATATCACATGCACATGGCTTGTCCCAAATCCACCTGTCCCTATTTTGTAGTCTTTAACCAAGCTATGATGTAAGGCTCCACAACAGCACTACCAAACAAATGAACACAGTGTTTACCCAAAGATAAATAAAAGTATTTTACACAGTGACACTTGCTTTTAGGCTCTGCCCAGATCAAGCAGGATGTTTGACAGCCACCTTTTATATATTAAGATAAAGCAAACTATTAACTCAGCCAGGAAATTAACTCTACTCTGCACTGCAAGAGATTTAGCTAACTAGGATTTGAGGAGAAAATAAAACTGTAATCCCATGTTACACTGAACTTCCATTCCAATTACAAAATAACACCAGTTCAGCCTTCATAAGAGAAAGGTTGTTATAAATAGCAACAACTGTCTGCCTCCAAAAACTTTCAAAGTGTTTTTAACAGACTGGGAAAATTGCACTTCTGCATTGCTATAATGCCCACCCACTTCTAGGTCTCTCCAAAGAATCCCAAACTCCCAATGTGTTGAATGTTGGAAGGGATCTAGTCCAACCTCCACTGACAAAGCAGGGTCACTCACAGCAGACTGCCCAGGACTGCAATCTGCAGACAGATTTAGAATCTCTCCAGAGAAGGAGACTCCACAACCTTTCTGGGCAGCCTCTTCTAGGGCTCTGGCACCTCCAAAAGAAAGAAGTTTCTCCTCTTCTTCAAATGGAATCTCCTGGGGTTCCAGTTTGTGCCCACTGTCCTTTGTCCTACTGCTGGGCACCACTGAAAAGGCCCCATCCTCCTGATCTCACTCTTTAGCTATTGATCAGCATTGAGAAGATCCCCTCTCAAGTTGCATTTCTTCAAGCTAAACAGCCTCAGGTCTCTCAGCCTTTCCTCCTCAGAGATGCTCCAGTCCCTTCAGGATCTTTGTAGCTGGACTCTCTGCTGTAGTTTCCTGCCTCTCTTGACGTCACCATTGACACCACACTGGTAGAGGCCACAAAGGCTTCAGAGGAAAGATTATAACTATGGGGAGTTTCAGTAACATACAGTGCAGGATGGATTTTTAGAGGGTAAAAAGGGTGCAACAACTGAACGGTATGCAGAAGAGACCTACTGCCATCGTAAGAGTAACAACAGAGCTAATGAATTAAAGATGAGTATGAAATTACTTCCTCATTAAGTGTCGATAAGATATTAATTAGCTTCAACAAGGCAAACTGGAATTCATGAAAAATCCTGGAAGTACACTGTCAGCCTATGAAATGTTTCACAGAACTCCATACTTCCAAACAAAAAAGTAGGAACGTTTGTTACTCTTCAGCATAGCTCACACTGTTCAGTGACAAAGCCTCCCTGTACGCAGATCATGTCAGGTTTCTGACTCCCTTGTGGGTTTCCTTCCAATTTCAGGGCTTCTACTTGTTGCTTAGAGTAAGGTACAGTCCTAGTTTGGTTCAGAACTGAACTCATGACTTCAAAAATAAACAGAAGCTATGTATGGTTTCTTCAGGTTACTGGCCTTTGAGTATCAAGGTTTAAGAAGTAACATTGGTTGATCGCATGGAACGTGCAAACAAGATCTGCCCTTATGCAAACACTAAAGTCACTTCTGCCTTGTCACCATAAACACACACACCAAGAGGAGTTTCAGAAGCTGGAAAGTCAGACTTGTGCATCAGGTCAGGGAAGTGAAGCACTTTCATCTCTAAATGTGCAGAACTTACTGCCAATGAGTTACAGAATCATAGAAGAGGTATGATAGAAGGTCAGAGGGGGCCTCTGGAGATCTAGTCCAAATCCCCCTGCTACAGCAGGTTGTCCACAATCACCATACCCAGGCAGGTTTGGAATTCTTCCATCTCCCTGGGCAGCCTCTGCCAGGACTCTGGCAAACCTCATGGGAAAGGAGTTTCTCTTTATCTTCTGATGAACCCTCTGGAGTTCCACTTTGTGCTCATTGGTCCTTGTCCTGTTGTTGGACACTGCTAAAACGTGCCTGGCTCCATCCTCTTGACCCCCACCCTTTAACTATTGATCAGCATTAAGAAGATTTCCTTTCAGTCTTCTCTTCTCCAGGATAAAGAGCAACAGGCCTCTCAGCCTTTCTTCTTCAAGACAGATGCTTCAGTCCTCTCAGTATCTTCACAGCCTATGCTGGACTCTCTCCAGCAGCTCCTTGTTTCTCTTTAATTGGGAAGATCAGAACTGGAGCCAGGTGGCATCCCTAAGTTAGAGGAAAGGGGTAGGAGAACATCACTTGACCTGCTGTCCACACTCAACTGAATGCACCTCAGGAGACTGCTGGCCTTCATGGCCATAGAGGGACATGGCTGCCTCATGGGCAACCTTTTGTCCACAAGCAGCACTCCCAGGTCCTTCTGCACCGAGTTCCTTTCCAGCAAGTTAACCCCTAACCTGTCTTGGTGCAGAGGGTTATTCCACTCCAGAACAGGACCTACATTTGGCCTTGTTGATCTTCACAATGTTTCCCTCCACCCAACTCTCCAGCCTGCCCAAATACTGCTGAATGGCAGCACAGCATGACAACGTGTCAGGCACTCCTACCAGTCTGACACCCCTGGGGAATATTCCTGCCAAGGCACTCTGGCTGTATTTGTGGATGTTTAAACAGTTAACTGTCTTAGGGAAGACAGAATACTTGCTCAATGATTTTCCATTCCTATTGCTCTGGAACTCAATACATTAATAAAGCCCCAGGACTTGTGTCAGCACAAGAGTATGTTTCAAATCCAGAATCACTGCATCCAAAGAGTCCTTTACACCTTCTCATATCCCTGCCAAGCTTTTGTTAAGATCACTCTTCTGATGTAAAACCACAAAACATTCTTGGTTCAACAAGACCAAGTGCCAAGTCCTGCACTTAGGTCACAGCAATCCTTTGCAATGCTACAGGCTTGGGAGAGAGTAGCTAGAAACTGCCTAAGGGAAAAGGAACTGGGATTATTGGTAGACAGCCAGCTGAAGATGAGCCAGCAGTGTGCCCAGGTGGGCAAGAAGGCCAACACCATCCTAACTTGGATCAGAAATAGTGTGGGCAGCAGGAGTAGGGTCATCCCCTGGTACTAGGAAGTGGTGAGGCCACATCTCAAACACTGGGTTCAGTTTTGGGCTCCAAAACTGGGGTGCTGGAGACTGTCCAAAGAAAGGCAATGAAGACGGGGAAGTGTCTAGAACACAAATCTTGTGAGAAGCAGCTGAGGTACCTATGGCTGTTTAACCTGGAGAAAAGGAGTCTGAGGAGAGACCTCCTCACTCTACACCTCACTGAAAAGAGGTTGCAATTGCTGAAAAGAGGTTGCTGAGCCTCTTTTCTAAGCAGTAAGTAACAGAATGAGAGCAAACTGCCTCAACCTGTGGACACTAGGAACAATTTTTTTCATGGAAAGGGTTGTCGAGCCCTGGAACAGGTTACCAAGGGCAGTGGTGGAATCCCCATCTCTGGAGGGGTTTAAAAGCCATATAGATGTGTGCTGAGGGAGATAGTTTAGTGGTAACCTGGCAGTGCAGGGTTAACAGCAGGACCAGTTGATCTTACAGGTCTTTTCCAGCCTGAACGATTCTATTCTTCTACAATTTTTAAAAAGTGAAGGACAAAACGCAGCCAGTGTAAGAGGGAGGGAGAAAAAAGTTATTTTCCAGTCCATTTCAGAGTTACAAATGATGAGCTAGCCCTTTTCAGATAGCACAAATTCTGTTTGCATTCTTTCCAAACAAAGGCACCATTGAGCTCGGGCAGGACACGGAGCAGCAGGAAGCCAAATGTAGGGCAAGAGAGGGGTAGCGTCACAGTGCTGGGAGCCCCATAGTCAACCTGCACGTCACATCACCAGCAACCACAGCCCCTATGCAGCATGTAAATGAGGGCATTTTCTGTTTCAGTTGTGGGTAATTGCTTTGCAAGTGTCCCTTAACAGCATCGTGTAGTTTCAGCTCAGGAAAGCAAAGGTGCACAAATCCGTCAAGTGTCTTCAAGCTGCCACCTCTGTGCTACAGGCTCAGGCAACAGCAAGTATCTCTCTTAGCAGTGTAGTTAAAATGTGGCTTTCAATACCCAAATTAACACAGGAGAACTCAGATCGCATTCAGGTTTTCTGAGGAGCACTGGAATTGTGTGGATGGTCCCTTCTGCCTGCAGCCCTCCCACTGGTCAACAATTGTGGAGGTGAGGTCCCACGGAAGACAGGGCACTCAGTGAAGGTGAGGTCCTAACAAAGGTACAGCCCTGATGAAGGAAAGGTGTCCAAAGAAGGTGAGTCTCCCACACTCAGGTACACACTCTAAGGTTGTGAAGTTACACCTGAACATCCCCTGCACACAACTAAAGCAGGGTGGAGTTCTCACAAGTGCTTTCACAGCCCTGAAAGGATACAAACTTTGTCTTTATGGTCTCTTTAGAAATACAAATAAATGATGAAGAGAGTGAATGATCAGGTATAAGGAAAACTACCCCTTGTTTCTCTATGGATTAGCAACTTCCAAATTCACAGGTCAGAAGGAACACAGCATCTTGGCGTATGGTACACAAATTGACAGCACACTACCAAGACAAAAGCACAGGGAAAATCTCTGTTCTTCATGAATGTTTAGAGTAGACAGTAGGGTCCCTTAAAACAACCCTAAAATGTGTTTATTTGAAAACAAACAAAAAAAAACCCAAACACAAACAACTTACCAACAACAGGGGAAAAACAAACCACACACTACAATAATTAAGCCTGGAAGTTTTTAAAACAAGAAAATGAACTTTGAGGCAGACTTCTGTAGAGCTAACCTTTTTCCTGTGTGTAAAATAAAAAAAAAAAGATAAGTACTTCATCCTGAGATCACATGATTCTCAAGACAGATTTAACATATTTTAAGTGTTTAAGCCAAGTATCCTAATGGAGATGACTTTCAAAACAAACTCTTGAACCACACAGGGGTTTTGGGTTTTTTTCTGTTTTGGCTTTCCAGTGCTGCTTAATGCCTTTACCAATGACACAGTGGGATCAAGTGCATCATCAGCAAGTTTGCAGATGACACCAAGCTGAGTGGTGCTGATGACATCTGATGGACAAGATGCATCCAGAGGAAGCTGAAGAACAGGATCCCTGTGAACCTCCTGAGGTTCAACAAGGCCAAGAGCAAGGTCCTGCACCTAAGTTAGTGCAATTCCCAATCAATCCAGCCAGCAGGTTGAGGGAGGGGATTCTGCTGCCCTGCTCCCCTCTGCTGAGACTCCACCTGCAGTGCTGTGTCCAGCTGTGAGGTTCCCAGCACAGGCAAGACATGGAACTGTTGGAGTAGACTCAGAAGATTCAGACTAGATAGAAGGAAGAAATTACTTACCCTGAGGGTGGTGAGACACTGGCCCAAGTTGCCCAGAAAGGTGGTATATGCCCCATCCCTGGAACCATTTCAGGCCAGGATGGACAGGGCTCTGAGGAACCTGGTCTAGTTGCAGGTGTCCCTGCTTATTGCATAGGGACTGTACTAGATGCCCTTTAAAAAGTTCCTTCCCACCCAATCCAGTCCACAATTCAATGACTAAAAGAAGGCAGCAAACCCCAAAACCTCACTTTATTCTTTGCAAAACTTAAAGCAAACCTTGTTTAGAAGCTGCAGTGACTTCTTAAAAGCAGTTCATTTACAGCTGACAAATGAATACATTATTTTTTTGGGCATACTCTCAATTCTCAACTCCTGGGAAGGAAATCCAAGGATTGTTTTTTCACAGGCCTGCAGCAGGGCCTCTCCCCTGTACAGAGATGGAAGTTCTTACATGGCTGCCAGGCCTGCGGCAGCAGCCTCTCTACAGCTCCCCAGGATGTCTCCTCTCACCAGTGCATGAAAGAGAAAACAGGAAAAAGCATCTACCACAAAGTGTCCCTTGTGAGATACACAACTTCTTTGGAGGAGTATTCAGGAATACTTTGTAAGTCTCCAAGCTAATCACCACTTCAGACTGCTCTGGAAGAGAAACTCAAACTATTTACAGACTCTTTCTTTGGCAAACCTTGAGTGAAAGTATACGTTTTATCAGAGAGCAAAATTCAGCTGATGCCATAAAGAACAGGATGAAATCTTTAGGCTAGCTGGAACAAGCCTCTGCAGCCATGACAATTATTTCTGAAACAGACTTGCTTCCTTTGGAAAAAAGTATGTCATTCAGCTACAGGGGAGAGAAAACTTTTCCATTGGTCTCTAAAAGGGGTTAGAACCCACATTACCCTCCCCTACTGGTTCTGGCTTACAACTTGCATGAACATCTCTACTAAGTGGTACTCTGTGGCTATTAATTCTTTGTAAAGTTTTTTTTCCTCTCAGAAGAAAACTGCAATAAAATGACAAAAAAGGAGTTGCCAAAACATGTCTCAAGATCCCACTCACTGAAGCAAGTCTGAATGAGATTACCAGAGAGATGGTGACAAGGAAATCTAGACTACTTGGCCACTACATGGGTAGCAGGTTACAGGAAGGGATTCTGGTCCTCTGTTCCACTCTGTTTAGATCTCACCTGCAGTCCTGGGTCCATCTCTGGAATCCTCAACACAGAAAAGACATGGACTTGTTGGGGCAGGTCAAGAGGAGACCACAAAAATGATCCAAGGGCTGGAACCCCTATGCTGTGAGAGTAGAGTTAGAGCCATTCAGCCTAGAGAAGGCTCCAGGGAGACCTTATCACCACCTTTCAGTATTTAAAAGGGCCTGTAAAAAACAAGATTCAGACTGGACAGAAGGAAGAAATTGCATAGCCTAAAGGTGACAAGACACTAGCCCAGGTTGTCCAGGGAGGTGGTAGAAGTCCATTCCCTGGAATCACTCCAGTTTAGGTTGGATGAGACCCTGAGCAATCAGCTCTAGCTGATGAAGATGCCTCCACTCATCACAGTAGGGTTGGTCTAGAGGACCTTTACAAGTCCCTTGATCAATTAAAAAAAAACCCACACAACAATTAGATTATTTTTCAAGTCTAATATGAAGTTTCTGAACCTGTTTGTTCTGGTTAGAAGATGGAAAACGGTTGGAGAAGATTGACAAATGGAAAAGATAACAGCCCCAGGCAGCAATCACCAGTTTAGTGATTGCATTATTGTTCTGCCCTCACGGCAGTTTTAGGTCCTCTGCATCCTAGCACAGCAAGAAGATTGTGAAGTTCCTTTACAAAACTTTCAGTTCAGCAGTGCTCATGAGAACAACACAGCCAGATGGAGAACAGAGGAGACAAAAGGGGGTCTGTCACCAGCTGAACACATGGAGACAGCAATCTGGTTGCTACTAGTCAAGGGAACTCAATACAAACTGCTGCAAAAACAGAAGTTAAAAATACTGTAAGGTACTGACTGTACACAGATCCCAGAATCTCAGCATGGCAGAGGGCAGAAAGCACTTTCACAGCAAAGAAGTTTCTCCTTGTGTTCAGATGGAACCTCCTGGGTTCCAGTTTGTGTCCACTGCCCCTTGTGCTGCTGCTGGGCACCACTGAAAAGAGTCTGGCTCCACCCTTGAACTACTGATCAGAATTGAGAAGATCCCCTCTCAGGCTGCTCTTCCCCATCTTTTTCAGTCTTCTTGGCCACAGGTAGAGTTATGTCTCCTGGGCAATTGCTTGTCCACCAGCATTCCCAGGACCTTCTCCACAAATTTGTTTTAGTGTAGATCAACCTGTAACCTGTACTGGTGCAATCTGTGTACTGTACAGATGACAGACAGTATGTTAGTTACATTAGACTGCGTTGCAGATTCCCATTAACTCACAGATGCTACCACCCTGGTCAGACCCAAGGTAAGCATCAAAAACCCACACTAGAAACAACTACAATCATTCATTATACAACAATACCTGAAAGTATTTCCTTACAGTCTTCAAAGACTCAACACTCCTACTTAACTGGAGGGTAGGGAGCTCCTCCATAACTTGTTCAGACAGAGAAGTTCTGTGCCAGGACAGGCAAACAGAGCCTCAGCAGTTGGAGCAATGAAGAAGGCAATGAAGTTGGAGCAATGAATGCAGGGCTCCCAGAGCCGCCACCACCACCTGAAGAAGAGACTCTTTACTGTGAGGGTGCCAGAGCCCTGAACCAGGTTGCCCCGACAGGTTGTGGATTCTTGAGAAATTTCTCTGGAGAGATTCCAAATGCACCTGGACACTGTGGTTCTGGGTAACTTGCTCTGTGTGACTTCAGCAAGGTAGTTGGACTAGACAAACTCCAGGGGTTCCTTTCACCAGCCACCACACCAGGTGGTGAACCAGCTGAACCAGCTCCCCTCCAGGCCCAACCTGGAGAATATCAGGAATCACAGAGGTGGTGACAGCAAAATGCCCTCTTTGCGGTCCCCTCTTCTAAACCTTTAATTTTATCTTTCTTGACATTCCATGACCAAGAGTGTTACAAAGTACTTGAGATACAAACCGACTATGGATAGATGTGACAGTAAAATCAAAATTCAATGTATTCAAGTGTTTCATCTTCTCTGCAGTAACTTTCCCCTAGCACAGGCTGTGCAAAACTAGAGCAGCCACAAGAACTCACTCTTCCTGCTCTGCAAGGTTTCACGTCATGACAATTCAGCATTTCTGGAGGACCAGAAGTTGCCTCTGAATAAAGTAACTTTACCTGAAAGCTTAAGAAATTTGCTCTTCATTCTAGCAGCCTGAGAAAGTTCCACAAGAAAACGTCCACAAAGTTCTGCTTGAGAGCCTAGTTTTGATGAAGGTAGGTATGGGAGAACAGTAACAGAAAACAAGTGATCTAATTCCACCACCTACAAACAATGTGACTCTCTCCCAAGCCTCTTTCAGACACTGAGGTGATTCATAAGGAGGACACCAAATTGCTGGAGTGGGTCCAGAGGATGGTCATAAATATGATCAGAGGGTTGGAGCACCTTCTCTAGGTTGAGAGAGTTGTGGTTGTTCAGCCTACAGAAAAGGTAGCTCCAGGAAGACCTTATGGTAACCTTCCAGTACAGGAAAGGGGTCTACAAGAAACTTGGGAAGGGACTTTTTACAAGAGCTCATAGTGATAGGATGAGAGGGAATGGATTGAAATTTGAGGAGGGCAGATTTAGGTTGGATATTAGAAAGAAATCCTTTACAGTAAGGGTGGTGAGGCACTGGAACAGGGAGGTCATCTCTCTGGAGGTGCTCAAGGACTGGCTAGATGAGACCTTGCACAATCTGGTCTAGTGGAAGGTGTCCCTGTCCATGGCAGGGGAGTTGGAACTAGATGATCTTTAAAGTCCCTTACAACCCAAACCATTCTATGAATCTGCTAATCAAGAGATTGAGTCTATGACTCAGAGACCTCTCCTTTCTTGTAGTACCTTCCAAGTGCTCTCCCAGTTAGCTAAATCACTTTGCTAAATTTTGACTCAGTCTTTCCTCCTCAGAGATGCTCCAAGTCCCCTCAGCATCTTCACAGAACTTGCACGACTCTCTCCAATAGTCGTCTCTCTCTCCTGAACTAGGGAGCCCAGAAATGGACCCAGGACTCCAGATGTTGCCTCACTAGGGCAGAGTAGAGAGAGAGGAGAACTTCCCTTTACCTATTGGGCCACACTCAATCTGAATACACTCCAGGAGACCACTGGTCTTCATGGCCACACTAATTGGCACATTGCTGCATCATGGGCAACTCTCAAACCAGTAACTTCATTCTAGTGTTCTTGCCTCAGTCTTTAGTAGCAAGAGTAGATGTTATCTGGGTACACAGGTCCCAAGCTGGTAGACAGGGAAGGGGAAGGGCAAGGGCATGAGGCCCACTGGGCTCTAAGGAGAAATGTTTTGTGACTTGCTACACCATTTAGACACCCAAGTGTTGCTCACCAAGCCACTCTCCACCACTTTTCTGCAGTCCTGGCTAATCAGTGAGGTGCCAGTGGACTGGAGGTTAGCAAATATGACATACATTTACAAGAAGGGCTGGAAGGAGAATTTAAGAAGTCACAGGCTTGTCAGCCTGACCTCATTTACCAGGGAAAGTCATGCAGCAGATCGTCTTGAGTGACATCATGCAAGGGACAGGAAAACGATTCGGCCCAGGCAACATGAGTTTACAAAGGGCAAGTCCTTCCTGATCTCCTTCTATAACAAGGTGACCTGCCTGGTGGATGAGGTAAAGGCTGTTGATGTTATCTACCCTGACTTTTAGAAGGTTTTCGACACAGTTTCCCATGGCATCCTCCTGCAGAAACTGTCTGCTCAGGGCTTTGCTGAAAGTGAAAAACTGGCTGGATGGTCAGGCCCAGAATGTTGTGGTGCATGCAGTTAAATCCAGCTGGTAGCCAGTCACAAGCCATAGCTCAGTACTGGGGCCACTTCTGTTTAACATCTTTATCACCAATTTGGATGAGGGGATTGAGCACACCCTCTTAAGTTTTCAAGATGACATCAAGCTGGGTTGTCATGTTGATCTGTTGGAGGACAAAGAGGCTCTACAGAGAGATCTGGACAGACTGGAGAGATAGGTTGTGGTTACAGTATGACATTCAACAAGGTCAAGTGCTATACTTGGGCCCATACAACCCCATGCAAGGTTACAGCCTTGGAAATGGGTGTCTGGAATGCCGCTCAGTGGAGAAGGACCTGGGGTTGCTGATTGATGGCCATCTGAGTAT
This sequence comes from Eubucco bourcierii, assembly GCA_013396675.1. Taxonomy (NCBI): domain Eukaryota; kingdom Metazoa; phylum Chordata; class Aves; order Piciformes; family Ramphastidae; genus Eubucco; species Eubucco bourcierii. Next base: position 176,652 of record VWZE01019355.1, read on the forward strand.
GATCCAGCAGTGTGCTCAGGTGGCCAAGGCAGCCAACACCATCCTAGACTGCATCAGGAACAGTGTGGCTGGTAGGTCTAGGGATGTGACTATTCCCTTCTACTTGGCACTGGTGAGGCCACACCCTGAATACTAGGTTCAGTTTTGGGCTTCTAAGTACGGGAAGGACATCAATGCACTGCAGTGTGTCTAAAGATGACAAACAAGATGGTGAACGGCCTTGAACAAAGTTCTTCTGAGGAACAGCTTAGGGAACTGGGGTTATTTAGTATTCAGAAGAGGAGGCCTCATCACCCTCTACAACCACTTCAAGGCAAATTGGAGCAAGGTAGGGATTGGGTTCTTCTCCAAAGGAACAAGTTATAGGACAAGAGGAAAGAGACTTCAATTTGTGTCAAGGGAGGTTCACTCACAGAAAGGGAACAGGTTCCTCAGGGAGGTGGTGGAGTCACCATCCCTGAAAGTATTTAAAAGACATGTGGATGTGATGCTCAGGGATACAGTTTAGTGGCACTGTTTTAGCAGTAGTCATGGGGTTGCAAGCTCTAAGACAGCAGTTGGACATGATGACCTCCAAAGTCTCTTCCAACCTTGACAATTTGATGATCCTACAATCTCTATTTCCCTCTCCCTTAGGTTGATCCAGTCCTATCAGACCCTCCTGATCTTCACAACCCTCAATCTTCATTTTTTCAGCATGATTTTAGAGTATCTTTACAAATCTGCTTTTCCAGGCCACGTTTCATTAATACCTCATCAACACAGCTCAGTTCCCGAGCTGGTAACATAAGGGAGAACATGGGACATGAGCAGCATCACTGCTGCCAGATCGTCTCTTACCAATTAATCTCATCTTAACAAAGCAGATGACAATCCTGCAAGATGGCAGCTTCTCCGTGTGACCTACATTCTTCCACTCGAGAAGCCAGCATTTGTTGTGCTTTCAAATGCTGTCACACGTCACCAACAAATCAGACTCAGCATTGTGGGGATATTTGACTTATGCAAATCATCCCTGACTCACTCATAGTGGGGGACTCAGATGAATATTCATTTTGGTGACAAACCCAATACTCTGCCTTATATCCCCCCCCCCAAATATCTGGCTTAATCTCCCCCAAACAATAGAAGGCCATTGTTATCCAGCCTGACCTCTTATCTGGGAAAGGCCACACCATGTGAATTCATTCATCCTCACTGTTTGTAGAAGGGAGGAGATGCTCATACTGCACTGCAGCTGTGTCACCTGGGCTTTCCAAGCAGCCTGCCTCAAATTCCACCCTCAGCCATCAAATTGTTCATAGAATCAAGGAATGGTAGAATTTTTTAGGCTGGAAAATACTTAAGATGGTCCAACCATCAACCCACCATTAAACCACATCCCTCAGCACACAGGTACACAGTTTTTAAATACCTCCAGGAAGGGAAACTTCACCTAATAGTACCCTGGGCATCCTGTTCCAGGATTTGACCACTCTTTCCATGAAGAAGTTTGTCTCATTCCCAACCTAAACCCCCCCGGTGCAACTTGAGGTATATGAAGGTCTGGGAGTTCCCCCACCCCCCCCACACTTTGTAAAATGACCCAGACTAGCACTCAGTCGGCTGGAAGTTAAATGATGAAGCTCTGTTTACAGCTTTGCACAATGTACAGCAGATATTTACACTATATACAGAATATTTACAGAAATATACAAATAAAAGGTAATACAACAACACAAGTCCCCTCCCAGAAATCAGAGACCCCAGGAGGGACTCCCAACCACCCTTCCACCTTCTCCCCACCCCTGTACCTTACCCCAAGGTTTGCCTTATGTGCAAGGTAAATTAGGAGGATCGGCCAAGGGGGTTAGAAGAAAAGTGGTTAGTGAGGATTAATCAGCAGAGGAGCCAGAGCCCAGAAGCTGCTAGATCCCACCAGCAGCTCCTGTTCCAGCAAGAGCCAGAGAGAGACTGACTTATCTATTGTTTTGGTTAGTGTTCCCAAACAATTCTTCAGCAAGCGTACGAGTGAAGTAGACATCATGTTGTTTTCCTTTCACAGCCTATAGTGTAATTTTTCTCTATTAAAATATTCTAATTAGCCTCAAACCAGCACAAGGTTGTTTCCTCTTGCTATTCATTCCTTGGGAGAAGAGACCAACCCCCAGACTTGCACTACAACCTCCTTTCAGGGAGTTTTAGAGTGAAGTTCTTCTCAGCCTCCTTTTCTACAAGCTGAACAATCCCAGTTCCCTCAGCCACTCCTCACAAAACTTGTGCCCTAGACCCTTCAAATAGCTTTGCTGCCCTTCTCTGGACACACTCCAGCAACTCAATGTCCTTGGAGTGAGGAACCCAAAAGAGAAAACAGGATTCAATGTGTGGTGTCAGCAGTACTGACAACAATGGTCCTGCTGGCCACACTGTTGCTGATCCAAGCCAGGATGTTGTTGGCCTTCTTGGCTACCTGGGCACACACTGGTTCATCTTCAACCAGCTGCCAAACAGCACCTGCGGGTCCTTTTCCATAAGGCAGTTTCCAGCCACTCTTTCCCAAGTCCAAAGGTGCTGCAGGGGGTTATTACAATGCAAGTGGAGGACCCAGCACTTGGTCTTGATGAACCTCAGTCCACTGGCCCCAGCCCAGCCAGCCTGGTTAGATCCCTCTGTAGAGCCTCTCTACATTCAAGCAGATCAACAGAGACAACAACACTGTTCTGAATTACAAGATTCAGAGCTAACACAGCAAAAGGCACTTTCTTTACTTGAAATTCTTTTTGAAGTGTTCCCATTTCCTTTCTAAGCAGCAGACAAGTCATAAACATAGATGCTTCCTTTGTGCATCAATCCCTCTCAAGGAGGCATATTAAATCTAGGTCAAGACTAAAGTCTTCCAGAGCCCCAAAAGTGTGCTCTCACTACATGCCTCACCTGCAACCTCACCAGTAAGTTTTCTTCAGAGATCTACATTAAAATCACAAGGTAACAGCAGTTAATTCTGGAGTAAATCATTGCAAAGTCAATATAACTACCAGAAATTTAGGTCTCAAAACCAGAAGGTTGTAAGGAAACAAAGACCATCAATATATCAAAAACTCCATGAAGCTGCTACTCCTCAAGGGGGCATTGCTCAGGTGTTACCTGATAAGATTGATTACAACATGAAGGGCTATGTATCTCCACACCTGGAATTAAAACAGATAATAAACCAAAAAAACCCAGCACTCTCTCATTCAACAATGAAACCTAGACACACTGGAGGGTTGGGCAGAGGGGAACCTCATGAAGTTCAACAAAGGCAGAATCCTGCCCCAGGGGAGAAGCAATTCCCTGTACCAGTACAGGTTACGGATTGACAGGCTGGAAAGCAGCTCCACTAAGAAGGACACTGAAGCACTGGTGGACAAGTTCCCCAGAAGGCAACAATAACCCATTGTAGCCAAAAAGGCTAGTGGTCTCCTGGGATGCATTCAGAAGAGTGTGGCCAGCGGATTGAAGAAATTTCTCTTCCTCTTCTACTCTGCCTTAGGAAGGCCATATCTGGAATACTGGGTCTGGTTCTGGGTCTGGTTCCCCAGTTCAAGAGAGACAAGGACCTACTGGAGAGAGTCCTACAGAGGGTACAAAGATGCTGAATTGACCAGGGCATCTCTCTGACAAGGAGAGGCTGAGACACCAGCCAACACTCAGCCTGGAGAAAAGCAGCCTAAAAGGGTATCTTCCAAATGCTGCTCAATAGCTAAAGAGGATGAGACCAGATTATTTTCAGCAGTGCCCAGCAACAGAAGGGCCAGTGGGCACAAATTGGAACCCAGGAGGTTCCATCTGAACATAAGGAGAAAATTCTTTCCTATGAGGGTGCCAGAACCCTGGCAGAGGCTGCCCAGGGAAGCTGTGGAGTCTCCTTCTCTGGTGGGATTCCAAATCCACCTGGACCTTTTTCAATCCTGGGTAACCCACTCTGTGTTACACTGCTTTAGCAGGCTGGTTGGACTACATGATCTACAGAGGTCCCTTCCAACACCCACCATGCTAGGATTCTATGATGCAGACACTGACTTAACAAGAATTCTACGTATTTCTCAAGTTCCAGCTCCCTTACTCCACCCTACTGCAGACATTTCAACACTGACCTAGAAAGGAAAAGCTAACAGCAAAGTTATTTGCAAAGACCTTTCTGTAAAACAAAGATAACAGTTCCTCCATGGGAGGACCTACCATGTATCAGCTTCAAGACATGAATTAGAGGTCCTTGACTAGAGAGCTGTAGGGAAGGGTGTCTTAACGAAATAAAGCTTAATCCACAACCTGTTTTCTAGTAACCTGTCCTTGAGAGGCATCATGTCCCTCATGTTCAAAGGAAGTGACAATAGTACACACACACATTCATGCCTCGGCAACTCAGACCACAATTTTGGGTGACTAACAAGTACACCACTGGTGATATAAAGTGACAGAGATGGCCGAGGCAGTGTAAAAGAACAACACGTTTTTCTTCTTCTGGCAAAGCAACAGGGTAGGGGACTTTGAGCAAGTTCTAACCACTGATGTTCTGCCTGTGAACCCCCCAGGGCAGGAAGTGCTGAGCAGCAAGCTATAGCCACGTCCCCCAGTGAGTCATCTGATGGCAAGGGAAATTCCCAGGACCAGAACTACAGCCAGTGGGCTAAGTGTTCATGGTACGGCTTTGATCTCATAGTTTTGATTTCAGAGCTAGTCACCGTATCAGGGCCTGGGCAAAGTTCAGGAGATAAGCAGGGCAAAGACCATTTCCCAATAAAATGGATGTTGGGACCAAGTTCTGGACATCAAGTGACAGCTGTTCCCAACAGTTAAGAATCTAGTACATTAGCCTGGACACCAATTCAGACAAATACAAAGCTGAGTTGCTGTTAATTCTGGGTACCAGGAGTCTACCTGATATTCTCACCAGGTAGACTAACACTGAGAGACAAGACAACGACAAATCACGCAATCACCACAGCTCAGCATGGTGAGGGTTGGAAAGGACTTCTGGAGATCTAGTCCAAAACCACTGCTAAAGCAGGGTCACATAAGACACCTTTCCAGTAGGTCTATTGTACAAGTGCAGGGAGTTATTCCTCCCCAGGGACAGGACCCTACACATGCCTTTCTTCCCCCCTCCAACCAACTCTGCAGCCTGTCCAGGTTTCAATGAATGGCAGTACAGCCTGACAGGGTGCCAGCCACTCCTCCCAGTGTTGAGTAATCATCAAACTGCCTGAGAGTTCATCCTGTCCATTCATCCAGGTCAATGATGAAGATGTTGATCATGACTGGATCCACTCCTGACCGCTAAGGAACAGTGCAAGCTACAGGCCTCCAGTTAGACTCTGTGCCACTGATCTCAATCCTCTAAACTCTGTCCTTCGGCCAGTTCTCAACTCACCTCACTACCCACTTATCCAGCCCACACCTCCTGAGTTTCTCTAGGAGAGTATTATGGAAAACAGTGTCAAAAACCATGCTGAAGTTGAGGCAGACAACACACAGTGCACTTTCCTCATCTGCTCAGCCAGTCACACCATCATAGAAAGTTGACTGGTCAAGTTTGCCTTCTCCTTCTTGAATCCACACTGATTACTCTTGATAATCTTTTTAACTCCTCATACTTAGCAATGACCTCCAAAATGAGCAGTTTGATCACCTTTCCAAGGATGGAGGGGAGGCTGACTGGCTTGTGATTTTATGGATCCTCCTTCTTGCCCTTTTGGAAGGCTCAAGTGACACTGGCCTTTCTCCAGCCCTCATGCACCTCTCCTGCTCTCCATGACCTTTCCAAGATGGAGAGTGGTTTAGCAATGACATCAGCCACCTCACTGAGCATTCCTGGGTGCATCCCACCAGACCTCACTTGTGGACTTGTGGGTGTCCAACTTGCATTGATGAGCCAACTTCCCTATGAACAAAAGTTCAGCCTCACTTTGATGCAAGCAAGCTGTCAAATAACAGCAGTGGCCATTCCTCAGGCCAGAACCAGTTATGAAACCTTATCCCCTCCCTCCTCCCAAGCTGCTCTCATCTCATTTATAAGCATTAATGTGACTTTTGTCTAGCAAAGTCTACGAGTCAGTACTCTATACATGACACTAAACAGAGAGATCTGAAGTGGCCACACAAAACAAACAGATCAACAATGAGGGTCGCCCTTGGCTTGCTCTTTCCAGGGAAGGAGTTTCAGAAGTTAAAAGGAAAAAAAAAAAGTCCCTGTTCCACAACAAAAGTAAAGCTTCCTATAGTGGAAGTCCAACATGGCCTACACTGCTGCTGAGGTCTGTGAGACCATCCACAGTTTCTGCACAACCAGAAACTCCTTCAGAAATGAGAAACTTTCTTATTTTGTTATTCCAGCAGCTAAACCAAGGCTGCCACAAACAAAACAAATGGAACAAAGAAACTATTTCAATGGTGTTTTACGTATACCAAGGGGAAAAGAGACAATAAGGTTTTTATTCAGAAGGTACTAAGGAGGGGGAGAAAAAAGGAAATGAAGCTCTAGCAAGAAACAGCATTTTGGCATCGATCCCATGTAGCAATAATCTCTGCTGTCAGTGAATTCCAAGTTTGAGGGTTGATTTAATTATTTACCATCACATCTTTCATATTCTAATATGTTCAATAAACTCCTAGCCCAGGTAACAGAGACCTGGCAACCAAATTCACCAGCATGTGATTTTCGAGACGGTGTCACAAGGAACAGTTATTTCTCACAGAATCCCAGCAGGATGGAGGGTGGAAGGGACCTTTGGAGATCATCTAGTCCAACCTCCCAATAAAGCAAAGACACCCACAGCAGGTGACAGGGACAGAGGCTACAGATACTATGGGGAATGGGGCATCTCTCTGATGAGGGAAGGGTGTGTAGCCTGGAGAACTGGACCTGGAGATGTTTAGCCCAGAGAAGACTGAGAGGGGATCTTTTCAATGCTGATCAATAACTAAAGGGGAGGGGGCAAGATGATGGGACCAAACTCTTTTCAGTGGTGCCCACTGACAGGAAAAGGGCCAGTGGGCATAAACTGTAACCCAGGAAGTTCCATCTGAACATAAGGAGAAAATTCTTTCCTGTGAGGTTGTGAGGGACCCAAAAGAGGCTGTCATGAGGCTGTGCAGTCTCCTCCTCTAGAGATTCCAAACCCACCTGGTCACAATCCTGGGTAACCTGCTCTGGGTGACCCTGAATGTCCCTTCCAAACCCCACTGTGCTAGAACTGCATGAAGTCACCCTCCAGTGAGTGTAGGTGGTGAGGAAGCACAGGTAGCATGCCTACAGTTAACAGGCCTGAGGAGATCACAACTGGCACATCAGACCTCAATGTGTTAACTCATATGTGGCTCAAGTTAACAACTGAACATCTGAAGTGAAATGTAAAATCACCTTTAGAAGACTAAAGTTCCAGTGAGACAGAGTTAAGACATAGCCACGTCAGATGTCTGAGTAACTTTTTATTCAAGACCATGTGCATGTTACCATAAAAGAGACCCAAACGTTTGATCTCACAAGCTACAGATGAGACAGCTTGACAAGACCAACTTTGATGACCCTTCTGATGGCCTTGTGAATCAAAGGACACCCGAAGTTATCACAGTACTATCTATCTTTGTAAACACATCTGTTAAGGGTTCTGCAGCTCAGACTTTGGGCCAATAGTCCTCCACCAAGCATGATGTCAATCACAGACCTGTAAGACTGTGGTACCAAAAACTCCCAGTAAATAAAGTACGTTATGAGGAAGAGATAATTTACACCACTCCCCCCAATCTAACAGTTGCTTCAGTGTTATCTGTCAGACTGCTATCTAGTGTCTGTAGAACTACTCCCAATATGAAAGAACATCAGTTTGGAAAGTATCCTTGAGGAAAAAGCTGTATGGGTATGGATGTCAGAGTAGGCATTCCATACTCAACAGTAATCAAGCAAGTAGGCCTCATAGCATTAAGTCATATTTTGGAGATGTGAGACAAACTGGTATTTCTCCAGGTTACACAGTATGAAACAGCCACAATCCCTGCAGGAGAGAAAGCCTCAAAGCTGTTTTAGCTATAGAAAAGAACAAAACCACGTGGAGACTTCTAGTTAAACCCACACAGGGCTTTCAGCTAAACCCACACACACTGAAGTCATGCTGAAATACAAGAGGACTTGTAGCAGCAGCTCTGGTCCTTTTCCTGTGTGTCCAGGACCAGACAGGGAATTTCTACAGCACTGGGAAATTGACAATCTTGTTACCTTTCCACGAGGGTTGCACAAAATCGACATGGGCTGAAACTGTTCTTTTGTGATCAGGTGGTCACATAGCAAAACAAATACCCACTTGCTGCTTCCAGGAGATTCCCGGCTCCCATCCAATGTCTTTCTCAAATATTTCGCAACCCTAAGTAAGATGAAAGTTTGTTGCAGAAGCTCTTCCACCGCTGGCTAACAAGCCAGAACATGCTGCCTTTCCACAGCTCCAGGAAGGAGGAGCAGAAGAGCAAACTGTTCCCATCAGTTGGTGGAAGTAGCCCCCATTCTGCTCCCATCAGCTACCAAGGGCAGGTATAGGAAGCATGCCCTGCCAGGACAAAACCCCACACCACAGGATTACTGGACTACAGGCAGCAACACCTGCTGAACACAGCAAAAAACCAAAAGAGCTGGACATAGGTGGGGTCTCACCAGAACAGAGTAGACGGGCAGAATCCCCTTCCTAGACCTGCTGGCCATGCTGCTTTGGATGCAGCCCAGGAGACAGCTGGCTGCTGGGCTGTGAGCACATACTGCTGTCTCCTGTCCAGCTTTTCACCCATTAGCACTCCCAAGTCCTTCTCTGCAGGGTTGCTCTCCATCCCTTCACCCCCAGTCTCGATTGGTGCTCAGGGTGCACCCCAATCAAGGTGCAGGACTTTGAACCCAGCCTTGTTGACCCTCAGGAGGTTCACACAGTCCCACTTCTCCAAGCTTGTCCCTCCTCATGAATCCTGTCTCTCAGGCATGCAATCTGCACCACTCAGCATAGTGTCATCTGCAAACTTGCTCAGGGTGCACTCTATGCCATTGTTTATATCACTGATGAAGACAGTAAGCAGCACTGGTCCCAGTGTGGGTCCCTGAGGGACACCACTTGTCACATCAGTAAGTAATGGGGAAATTACTTCTCTGCACCCCTCAGTCATGTTTATCATTCAACAAGGCACTAAAAAAAAGAAGTCATTTGTTTCCTAAAATGAAAATTATATACCAGCTTAGTAGTTGCTGAGCAAGTTTTCTATCCACCTCAACAGGCATTTCCTCTGGTCTTGCAAATCCAAGAGCAAACCACAGATTATATGGACAGCTTGTCACAAGACTCTACAAGCCTGTGCTCTGAATCTGACACACTTTACCCTAGGAAACATTACTGACTTCATCCACCCTTTATCTTTGCCACTCACTGCTGAAATGACAGTTCAGTCTCCTCCTGGACACAGTACTGGTTTAACTGGAACAGCCAAGCTCCACACACTCCTTCCCTTTCGTGTCCTGATCATCTCATCATACTTAGCACATTTAGGTAACAGCTGCCTATTAGTTTCAGCTGAACATAAATAGTAACATCATCGCAAGGGCAGACAGCAAAAGGAGCAGCAAGCCTACGTGTCCTGCACAGCCATCCCACAGGTATGTGCCTGAGTAAGGAGTTCAGAAGCATTCTCATCCTTCACCAACTGGTTTTGCCCCAAGGCAGTGACAGCAGCAGAGCAGGGAAAGGAGCAAGCCCAGTTTACAGCGTGTTTCATACTGGGGGTAGGGAGGAGAGAACACTAAGCACTGGTGGGTGTTGTTAGCAAGGAACTGTAACTCTAAAAGTGCATTTTGGGTATGGGTGCCACCTAGTCTGGTGTTTCCATGTCCTCAGATGCCCTGTGCGCTCTGCCAGTACAGATTTATATGGTAACATGAGAAGTCAGATCAGGCAACTGATCCAGCTCAGCTAAAAAAATAGCTGGTTGAAAAACTTTATAGCCAGTTTGGTTCTTCAGCTCTTCATCCACACACTCATCAGCATGAGCAAAACTGCTGCTCATTATCCATGGTCCTAATTAACAAAACCCAAACACCCGTAATCATACCGTATCACATTAAGTCTGCATCACTACCAGCCTTCACCTGGGTGACCCAGTAGAGGTGAGAAAGAGGTGTCCAAGCCAAAAATACTGGTTCAACCTCCAAAAACCAAGAGATGTGTGATTATCAAGCTCCAGACTGCATCCAGATATTCATGGAACTGCTTCAATTTGCTCCTGTCATTCTAAACCTGTTGATATTTTCTGCTCCAAAACCTCCTGTAAGAGCAAGTTTTACATTTCGGGTGTCGTAGAATGGCCTGGGTGGAAAGGGACATTTAGACATCATATAGACTAACTCTCTGCAGTGAGCAGGGACATCTTCAACTAGAAGAGGTTGCTCAGGACTGGTCCAGCCTGACCTGGAATGTTTCAAGGGATGGGTCATCTACCATCTCTCTGGGTAACCTGGACCAGTCTCAACAACTTCAGCGGAAAAAAAATCTTTCTTCTATCTAGTCTGAATTTCCACTTTTAGTTTAAAACCACCATCCCATGTCCTGTCACAACAGACTCTGCTAAACAGCCTGTACCTAGCTTTCTGATAGGTCCATTTAAGTACTAAAAGGCAGCAACAAGATCTCCCTGAAGCCTTCCCTTCTCCAGGCTGAACAACTCCATCCTAACATGCAGGAAGAAACTTAATACATTTAGTATTTTTGCTGAGGACTTCCTTTAAAAAGTTTCACTACATAATTGTACCAATATGTACTGATTCCAAAGGAATCATAGAATAGAAGCATAGGATTGTTTAGGCCAACAAAGACCTTTAAGATCATTGAGTCAAACCATTAACCCAGCACTGCCACATCTGCCATTAAATCCCCTTCCTCAGCAACACATCTACATAGCTTTTGAACACCTCCAGGAATGGGGATTCCATTGTCCCAGGTAACCTGTTCCAGGACTTGACAATCCTTTCAGGAAGAAATTGTTCCTCATGTCCAACCTAAACCTTTCTTGGCACAACTTGAGTCTTGTCCTCTTACCCTACACCTAGCTCCTTGGGCAAAGAGACCAACCAACACCACACTCACCATTTCCTTTTAGGGAGCTGTAGAGAGCAAGATGGTCTCTCCTGAGTCTCCTGACACTCCTCACAAGGCCTGTGCACTAGATCCCTCATCAGTTTCACTGCCCAGGATCCCAGCTGTGGCCTCACCAGTGCGAAGTACAGAGAGTCCCCACCCTGGTCCTGCTGGCCATAATACTTCTGACCCAAGCCAGGACATTGCTGGCCTTCTCAGCCACCTGGGCAAACACCAGGTCATCTTCAGCAGGCTGCTGACCAACATTCCCAAGTTCATTTCCACCAGGGATTTCCCAGCCACTGTTCCCCAAGTATACAGTACTGCAGGAGGTTGTTGTAATGTGAGTGCAGGACATGGCCCTTGACTTTATTGAACCTTATCCCATGGGCCTCAGTCCATCGATTCAGCCTGTCCAGATCCCTCTGTGGAACCTCCTGACACTTCAGCAGATGACTTTCACCCAACTTGTCTGAAAATTCCATAAGGTTGCCCTTGATCCCTATGTCCAGATCACTGATCAACATACTAAAAAAACCTAAGTTTAAAGCAAGTGCTTAACAACTCAACATCTCATCTAATAAAGGTCAAAGTAGTAAAATAAACAAATCTGAGAAGAAAAAAAAAAAAACAACTTAATCAGACATCAATTTTCATAAACCTTTGCATTTAAAGCACAAGTTTTACACACTCCTAGCACAGTTTTAGCATTGCTCTGCTCAGAATAAAATAGGGGGCGATCAAACCTCAACAATCATTCTCTCTCCCTTTGGACTGACACAGTCACAGTGTGAGCAATGATTAGAAGAAAGACAGGACACAACCAAGTGGGTTACAGTCTACCAGAGTTCCATTCACATCAGGAGTACTTAGAGAGAATCTCACAGCACTCACACAGGCTTTGTTTCTCTAAAGTTAACTAGAAGTGATCAGGTTTAATGGGAAAACATTTTTGTTACTCATCTTAATTTGCACTGTACTTAGTCAAATAGCAGCAGTTAGACTCTTGAGTTCAATTCACATTTTCAGACAGACATCTGTAAGAGGAGAGCCCTCCCTACCTGCTGATGTTCAGGCAGCAAAGCCAATGCTTGCATTGACTGGTGATGCCAATAAGGTGCCTCAAAATGTATCCACATAACTCGCACAGATCATTTTTCAATGCTTCAAGCTGTCAACTTGACACTCGGAACACCAATAGCTAAATAAATACAGAATCCCAGCATAGTGGGGGTTGGAAGTGACTTCTGGACATCATCTAGTCCTACCCTCCTGACAAACTAGGGTCACCCACAGCACGTTGCCCACGATCACAATGTCTAGGCCGGTTTGGAATCCCTCCAGAGGAGACTGCACAACCTCTCTGGACAGGGTTCTGGTATCCTCACAGGAAAGAAGTTTTACGTGGAACGTCCTAGGTTCCAGTATGTGCCCACTGTCCTTTGCTGGGTCACTCATCAACACTGCAAAGAGTCTGGCCCCATCCTCATGACCCATGCTATTGATCAGGACTGAGAAGATTTTCCCTCTCAGTCTGTTTTTCTCCAGGCTTAACAGCCCCAAGGCTCTCAGCTTTTCCTCCTCAGTGAGATGCTACTTTCCCCTCAGCATCTTTGTAGCCATGAAAATCTTAAAGGGGCTATATAACCCTTCTGCTGTGAGGACAGACTGAGCACGCTGGAGTTTCTCAGCCTGGAGAAGGTGGTCTGGGAAGACCTTTGTTGTGGCCTTTCAGTACCTAAAGAGGCCAATAAGAAAGACAGGGACAAACATTTTGGCATGGTCTACTGGGGGTTATGATTTTAAACTAAAAGAGGAGAGATTCTGACTAGAGAGAAGGAACAAACTGTTTACATTCAGAGTCCAGGTTGCCCACAATGGTGGTAAATGTCCATCTATGGAACCATTCCAGGGCAGGTTGGACAGGGCTCTAAGCAACCTGATCTAGTTCAAGACCTTACTGCTAACTGCGGGGTGGTTGACCAGATGACCTTTAAAGGTCACTTGCCATGCAAACCAAGTCATGATTCCATAATTCTTTGGGATCCATCTTATTCTTATAAAGACTGAGACAGTTCTTGCCTACAGCTAACAGTACCACTGCATAGTCTACATGCTTGACTATCTCGGGGTCTTGGTGGAGCTCACTCTAAGTACAAATGCATGAATCAGAGCTAACAAGCTGCCAAGCACAAACACAAGCAGAGAGCCATCCAGTGAGCCGGTCACCTTCGATGTCATCTACTGCGTACACAAGAGCTTTGGAGATACTATTTCCTTGTTGCTACAGGTCAAGGACTCCTGCTGAGGTTTTCCTGGAAACTCTCCTCTTTCAGTTTTAGAACAAACTGAAGTTGTGCAGTTGCTGCTGGGAGGATTTCTCACAGCAGGAACCACCAGGGAAAGCACCTTTTCAGGATCCCAGTTACATTCTTGGATTGTCATTGCCATCACCACTGCTGCAGAGGGGAAAAATTTGAAAAAGCCTAAACTGCTCTTGGTAATCGGAGATAACAAATCTTCTGAGAAATTACTCAATCACTTTCATGGAATCCAAGAATCCCAGCATGGAGGTGGTTGGAAAGGACCTTCTGGGATCATTCAGTCCAAGCCCTCTGCTAAAGCAGGGTCATCCACACCAGGTTGCCCAGGATCACACTCAGGCAAGTTTGGAAGCTCTCCAAAGGAGACTCCACAGCCTCTCCGAGTGGCCTCATAGGAAAGAAGCTTTCTGTTGTGTTCAGATAGAGAACATGTTGTGTTCTGGGTGGTGGTTTATTGTAACAATCCAAAGAACAACTATGTGAACAGGTATTTTAACCCACTTTGGGATCTTTTCTTCATGGAAGGAATGTTTTTTCGAAGGTGCTAACAGAGTTTCCCTTTCAACTGACACTGGTTACACAGGACACTTTCCCCACCATGTTTTCTCATCAAACAATTCCAGAAGAACTAGCAAAGTGATAAATTTAAGCCATCTTTTTGGCAGTTAAGCCCCTAGGATTCAGCACCACATGAAAAACCTGGTTTTACCTCAAAACCTGCTACATTCCACCATGGAGATGCAAGTCTGATACACCAACCAATCCATTCACTCCAAGAAAGACACTGAGGGACTGAAGCATGTCCAGAGAAGGAAACAGCTGGTGAAGAGTCTAGAGCACAAGTCTTGTGAGGAGGTGCTGAGGGAACTGCAGTTGTTGAGCCTGGAGAAAAGGGGGTTCAAGGGAGACTTCCTCACTCTCTACAACTGCCTGAAAAGAGACTGGCACAAAGTGGGAGTTACTCTCTTCTCCCACACAGAACAAGTGATAGGACAAGAGGAAACAGCCTCAAGTTGTGCCAGAGGAGGTTTAGGTTGGACATGAGGAACCATTTCTTCCCCCAAAGGGTTGTCAAGCCCTGGATAAGGCTGCCCAGAAAAGTGGTGGAGATCCCATATCTCAAGGGACTGAGAATCCATGTAGATGTGGTGCTGAGGGATATGATTTAGTGGTGACCTAGTCATGATGGGTTAACAGTTGGGACTTGATGCAAAGATTTCTCCCAACCAAGAGGTGCTAACTGCTACCATAGTGAAGCATGTCATTCTAAGTTCAGGAAATAGAACTTGTTTGCTTTCTGGTGTACACACACCACAAAGAATTTATATGCTCCAGAACAAAATACCTACTGCTCAGAAATGTTTCCCAGCTCTACACATGCACCCTGGCTCCTAAACCCGATGATACTCTGCTTGAGCACTCAAAACCTGCCGTTAGACCAAGAGTTAACACTAATTACTAATCACTAAGAATTACTGATGACTAAAAGCACAAGCTCTCTGGAGCAAGAGCCACCATATACCCACTGACATCTTAACTAAGACTATTTTTAACTCAGAGAATTGAAATAAACCTTCCTAGCAAAGTCAAAAAGCACCAACCACCATGTGATCCAGGAAGGATGTGCCAAGCAGCACAGAATTACACTACAGCCAAAGCAGCAAAATAAATACAGCCTTCAATAGTCAAGGTATGCAATACTGAGGGACAAGATAAAGTGACTGTCAAACAGACACACATTCCCAAAACAATCAAGGAAAATCCTGAGTTGAAGCCCAAGGGCTTTTAGGCAACAAAAAGCGTGGTGTGTTGACACTCTGATGTCCCCAAAACAGGCTTTCGTTCACTTTCAATCACCCAAGGCTTGCTTAGGAGGGTATTTTTACATACATACATTTAAAATATACATTTTACATATATTTTTGAGACCTGCAGGTTTTAGGGTGATGTTTTGACTCTGATGAGGAAGTACACAGGGGTGTGTTTACATCTAGGATTAAGATTCACAACAACACTCAATTTCCTGCCATCCTCACTGAACAGCTGATCATTTAAGAGATTTATATAAAGGACAAAAAGCCAGGAGCTATCCAAACCCCTCAAAAAAAAAGAATAAAAAGTGGTTTCTTTTTTCCAGAGGTGTGGTAGCTCTCTGCACATTACACCAGTGGGTGCTGTAAGAAAGAGCACAGGCATGAAGGCTCTTAAATTTGACAGTTACCACGGTCAGAAGCTTGGTGACCTGAACTCTTCGTCTACAAACCAAGATGTTTTTGAGAAGAAAAACAAAACTATGGCAGACCTAGGGAGAAAGGAGGTTAGGTACAAGGCCCGTCTCATGGCATAGATTACATGGAAAGAGAAAAGCCTAGGAAAACACACATCTCTCCTTCACGATGTCAAAGAATCTACCGTAGTCAGGAGCTCCATACCAGCAAAGGGCTAAAGTCAGCTTTGCCAGAAGCTCACTCAGAAACGGGAGGAGGACAGCTTTGTTGGGCGAGAAGAGAGACCCCACCCACGACCGTAATCATTTCTGCTAAGCCACATCAATAGCGGGGAAGACACTGTGCAGGGATGGCAACCCCCACCGTCCTCAGATGCGCAGGGAGATGAAGATGAACCACTGATGGAAGGGGCCAGGTGGGCTCTCTCTGTTAGCTGGGGCGGGGGAACAAGCTGCCAACGCAACCCCCGAGGTAGGAAACGAGAGGGTCGCTCAGGGTCACCGAGCTGCTGCGCTCAACTGCAGAGAGAAACCAAATCATTCCTTTCTGCAGCAGAGGTGTGGGGTGTGACCAGGGCGCCGGCTTTGCTAGGGTTTCATGGACACAGCGAAAGCAAGGAGGCCAAAGGGTGGGGACAGGGGGGCCCCGGGGACACTCGAACGCGAGGGTTGGCACCAGAAAACATGACCGAAAGCTGCGAGGCAGCGAGCGGGGATGCAGCCCACGAGGGCATGGGGAGCCTGCAGGATCCCATCAAATATGGGTGCTCCCTTTGAGTTGGCCCAGACCAGGGTGTGCCCGCCGGCCCAGATCCCCGGGGCAGCGGGGAAGGGGACACGCACACACTGGGGGAGGCACTGACCGATGGTGGAGATGAAGGTGGTGTTGAAGGCATCGTCGGAGAAGCGGAAAAGCACGCAGGTCTTGCCGACCCCGGAGTCCCCGATGAGGAGCAGCTTGAAGAGCAGGTCGTAGGTTTTCTTCGCCATGGGGAGGCGCGGCGGCCGCCGCCGCCCGCTCCGGCCCCCTCTGCTCGCCTCCCCCCCGCCGCCCTCGTTCACCGGGCGCCCCCGCCGCGGGTCCGCCCGCCCACCCTGGCCGTTAACACCGGCGGCGCCGCTCGGGAGGGCGACGGTGAAGGAGGACGAGAAGGAGGAGAGAAGGAAGAGGAGGAGGAGGGGGCCCACAAAATGGCTTCCTGTCGTGAGGCGGCCCCGGTACTTTGCACGCTCCCCGCGCTGCCACGGGCCCGCTGCTGCTCACGGATAGGCGGTGGCGCCCGGCCTCATAACCCCTCGGCTTTGCTCGGCCCGGCTCGACTTGGCTCGGATCGGCAGCCCGGGACGGCGGCAGCGGCTCCTCACAGGAGCTGCCGAGGAGGCTGCGCGCGCCGCTCGCTAAACCGCGCAGGCCTCTGGGCGGGGGCGCGCACGCCCTGACATCACCGCGCGCGCACCCACCGCAGAGCGCCGGCGCGGCGACGTCACCCGTGCTCGCGCGCCAAGGGGCGAGGCCTGGAGGGGCGGTGGCCCTCCCGTCTTTGCGCCAGCCGGCCGGAAGTCCCGTTTCACTTGGCTTCCATTGGCTGCGCCCACCTGCCAATCTCACCGCCCGCTGCGGTGACATCACGGCGGGGAGGAGGCTGCCCCCTGGCGGCGGGCGGGGTTAGGGGAGAGTCTCGTGGGGGACTCTAGTGTTCCCGCCCACGCCGAGATGGTGGATGGTGCGGTGGTGTCCCGTCCCACTTTCCAGGCCTTGTCAGCTCCATGGCAGTTCCCGGTCACCACAGAGATTCTCTGCTGCAGCCGACGGCCTCTCCAGGCCCACGCCGCAGTAGCCTCACCGAGCTGCTCATGCCCCAGGCAACAGCCACGAGGCCCGTAATGCAGGGCCTCAGCTCTGGACCCCACCCTGGGGGAGGCGAGGCGCAGCAAGCAGAACGCCACAACGTCTGGCTGCCTGCTGAGAGCCGGTCCGGGAATAGGCACTGCTGTCGCACTGCTGCTGGGGGACTGAGGGCGAAGCAGAGCCCCTAGCTCAACAGCCTAGCGAGCAGCTGGAGCCGGGCGCTGCGCAGGGGGACACCTAGGGAGCGTCCTGCAGTCTGCCTGAAATGCGAAGCAAAACCTGGGCAAGCTGATGGGCTGGAAGGGGGCCTCCGAGTACCTGCTGCCCGTGGTGTGTACGCAACGGACCTAGGCAGCTGCTTGGCAGGCACTGAGTCAAACCCTTATCAATAGATCATTCCTAGTGACTACCTGGGTGCTCGGGGAGCTCAGTCACAACTCCTGCTCCTACCAGACTGGAGAGCAAACCCTCCTGTTAAAGCCAAAGTGGAGAGCCGCCACCGAAACGCCTTGAAATGCCCCATCACAGGGGGCTTCTACAAACCCATTGCTTCGACATGGGGAGGAGCAGCTCTTTCCAAACCAGAGAGCGTTCACACGCGTTCAAACTCTACCCACCCCGCAGCGCCAATTGCAATTTACTCAGATAATTAAGTATTCTGCAATCAGTGGTTTCCCACTGTTTGCAGAATGAGTTACCTCAAAGGCTTTAACAGTGTAACCCTCCCACTCAGCCCCTCCCAAAGTACAGTTTAGCACTGAACACAGACAAGGTTTTTTCCCTTTGTATTTTGATAGCCCAGCCCCACCCCCAGCTCCTGCTTGCACGGAGCCAGTGGGATTGAAGCCTCACTCTCCAGAAACCTCCACCTCTCGCAGCAGATTCCCTTCAGGAGCTGATGCAGCAGACAGCAGGACAGGAGCTTGCAGCTTCACAGGGAAGGATTATTTTTAGTGCTTCACTAAATCGGTTTACGGGCACCATCCGAAATGTTTCCTGTCTACAACTGAGCAGGGAAGGAGAAAAAAGGCAAGTGTTCATGGGGGACTCCATGGTGAAGGCGCTGACAGACATGGACTGGGGACCTGTGGCTTTCAGCCACACCCCGGCAGTTTATCAGCAGGTAAACCAGGATTGCACCCATGTTTGCAACAATCCTTTGTCCCAGACAGTCTGTTAGTGGGCTTCAACGTTTCTCTTGTAGGAAAGGAAGCAATACAAAGTCTCATATATGCCACCGCAAACAAAACAGAGGCACAGGCGAAGGGATCAAGTGCACCCTCAGCAGGTTTGCAGATGACACCGAGTGAGTGGTGCAGATGAAGCACCTGAGGGAGGGGATCCTCTGAGAGGGGCTAGGACAAGCTGGAGAAGTGGGACCATGTGAACCTCCCAAGGGTCAACAAGGCCGTGTAAGGTCCTGGCCCTGGACTGGGGCAACCTCCAGTATCAAACCAGACTAGAGGATGAAGACATGGAGAGCAGCCCTCTGGAGAAGGACTTAGAGGTGCTGTGGGTGAAAAGCTGGACAATGAGCTGGCCATGTACACTCACAGCCCAGAAGCAAACTGTCTCCTGGGATACATTCCCAGCAGTGTGGGCAGAAATTTGAGGGAGAGGATTCTGCCTCTGGAGGCTCGGCTCTGGTGAGATTCCACCTGCAGTGCTGTGTCCTGCTTTGGAGTCCTCAATGCAGGAGAGACATGGACCTGTTGAATGGAGTCCAAAGGAGACCACAATTATGATCCAAGGTCTGAAGCCCCTCTACTGTGAGGACAGGCTGAGAGAGTTGAGGTTGTTCAGCCTAGACAAAAGAAGGCTCCAGGGAGACCTTGTTGTGGCCTTTCAGTACTTGACAGGTCCAATACAAAAGATGGGGACACTTTTTATCAAGGTCTGTTGTGACAGGACAAGGGGTGATGGTTTTAAACTGCAAAAAGGAAGATTCAGAGTAGAGAGAAGGAAGAAATTGTTTACACTCAGAGTCCTGAGACCCTATCCCAAGTTGCCCAGAGAGGTGGTAGATGCCCCATCCCTGGAACCATTCCAGGTCAGATTGGACTGATCTCTGAGCAACCTGCTCTAGTTAAAAACTTCCCTGCTGTCTGCAGGGGGATTGGGACTAGATGACCTTGAAAGGTCCCTTCCAACCTAAAGCATTCTGTGATTCAATGATTTTCTATCTGACATCTAAAACTGTCCCTGATGTTGTATGTTACCCCCTGAGGCATCTGGTCCCACTGGAGATACACCAGTAAGGACAAGGACACCCTTGCTCTTGGTTGCTTAGTGAGTCTCAGTCAAAAGGCCATCACTGCAGGGCTGATAGGTTTGGAGATTTTTCAGGGAGAGTTAAAAAAGCTCCCACAGCTATCCCCATCACATAGAATCATAGAATTGTTTTGGTTGGTGAAGACCTCTAAGATGATTGAGTCCAACCATCAACCTAACACCACCATGCTCATTAAACCATGTCCTGAGGTGTCTACAGTTTTGTAAACACCTCCAGGGACAGTGACTCCACCATCTCCTTAGGCAGCCTGTCCCAGTGCCTGACCACCCTTTTGGGGAAGAACTTGCTCCTGATATCAAATTTAAAACTGTCCTGGCACAACTTGAGTCTATTTTCTCTTGTTCTATCACTTAGTGCTAGGGAGAAGAGACCAAAAGCCACCTCACTTTCAGGGAGTTGTTGAGAGTAAGAAGGTCTCCCCTCAGCCTCCTTTTCGGCAGATTGAAGGATCCCAGTTCCCTCAGACAGTCCTCACAATACTTGTGCTCTAGACCCTTCAACCAGTTTTGCTACTCTTCTTTGGACACACTCCAGCACCTGAATGTCTTCCTTGGAGTGAGGAGTCCAAAACTGAACCTGGTATTCAAGGTGCAGCCTCACCAGTGTCAAGTACAGGGGGGACGATCACTGCCCTGGTCCTAGTGGCCACACTATACTGATCCAAGCCAGGATGCTGTTGGCCTTCTTGCCCTCCTGGGCACACACTGGCTCATCTTCAGCTGACTGTCAGTCACCACCCCCCTGGTCCTTTTCTGCCAGGCAGCTTTCCAGCCACTCTGCCTCCAGCTTGGAGCATTGCGTGTGGTTGTTGTGACTTGGCCTTGTTGAACCTCATACAACTGACCTTGGCCCATCAATCCAGCCTGTCCTCTCAACAATCTTCTGTCCTGACAAAAAGAAGGCACTGGTCTGATGTCACAGGGAGTAATCACCAAATTTGGTGGACAGGGAGAGCCATCAGTCTCTCCTCAGCTGTCAGGAGCTGTCAGGAACAGCTGAGCAGTGACAGTTGCAACACCACACCACAGATGCATACCCTCCAGACCTCACCAAGAGGTGGGGAAAAGTGGATCACAAAGGAATTGTGCAATGGTATTTAACTTTGGGAAGATTTGCTTGGGGAAAGGAGCAACATGCCAAGTTTGTTGGTTACTCAGATCTTCTCACAGAGCAGGGCCCAGCCGTTGGTGTACAAAGGGATAGAAGAGACTTCTGCCACCCAGGAGGTACCAGCAGCTTTGGAAGCAGCTCTGTCTGGCCGTGCAGCCCAGGAAGCCTGGTGAGACTCAACACCAGGGTTGCAAGCATCTGCAAAAGAGAAAAGCAGAGCAGGGCACCCTCCTTGCACCATGTTTGCTTCCCCTTCTCAGGAATTCATCTCTTTGACAAAGCTTATTTTGTGGATTAGGCTTTCCAGGGTGTCTGAAGAAATTCACCTAGTTCCTGAGTATAGTTTGGTCTTTGAGTTTTTCTGCCTCAGTGACAACAACAGCAAGACCAAAAAGGCAGCTGGGTTTTGCATGTGCCTACGCCAGAGGGGTGGCTGAAGTTTAGAGCCCCAGGTTTGCCCCAGGGTGGCAAGCTGCTTCCAAAGCTGATGTTTGGAGTGGCTCTTACCATTGGTAATGGAAGGATCAGGCTTACACCACGTTGGATCACACATCCCTACCTCTTACCCTGCCTGTCTCTCAGGCAGGACTGTAGTGGACAGCCAGAGAGTAAGAGGTTCAGGAAAGACAGGTCTGCTTCCGTGAAACAAGAAGCCTCTCCCCCATTTTCTGTTCTGGCTCACACTACCCCACGGCCAGCACTGCCAGGTGCAGGGAGGATGCAAAGGTCATGCAGAGCCCAGGGCCTCTGGCAGAGGGCTCCAAGTGCTGGACATGGCTCTTATTTCTGCACTGTCACCTCGGCTCAGCTGCTGGCAAGGCAGTGCCAGAGAGGGCGGATCACAGAGGCTCTGCCAGCAACAGAGCACTTGGACATGTCTGAGGACCTTTCTGCCCTTGTCACTGCCCAGGGCAGCTTTGCACAATCTTAATTTGAATCTGCTTGCAGGTTCAAATCCAGAATCCCACCGTGGCAGGGGTTGGAAGGGAACTGTGGAGATCATCTGGTCAGGTTGCCCATCATCACAGCAGGTTGCCCATGATCACAATGTCCAAGCTAGTTTGGAATCTCTGCAAAGATGGATACTCCACAACTGCTCTAGGCAGCCTTTTCCAGGACTCCAGCATCCTCACAGAAAAGAAGTTTCTCTCTATGTTCGTGTGGAACCTCCTGAGGTCCAGTTTGCCTGTTGGCCTTGTTCTACCACTGGGCACCACTGAAAAGGGTCTGTCTCATCCTCCTGTGCCCTACCCTTCAGCTGTTGATCAGCACTGAGAAGATCCCCTCTCAGTCAGCTGTTCTCCAGGCTAAACAGCCCCAGGTTTCTCAGCCTTTCCACCTCACAGAGATTCTCCAGGCTCCTCAGCATGTTTATGTCCGATGCTGGACTCTCTCCAGTAGTTCCCTGTCTCCCTTGAAGTGGAGAACCCAGAAGTGGACGCAGTACTGAAGACCTGTCCTCACTAGGACCTCACCGTGGTCCTCCTTCCAATGCCCCTACCCCCTTGCAGGATCTCCACCCCGCTCCAAGAGTTTCAACCCCTCCCTCTGCTGCCAAAACTTTCTTCCCTTTTGCTGAAGCGCCACTTGCTTATGCTGGACCACGATCCCAGGGTGCCAGGAGCGGGGGAAGAAGCTCCCCATTGTTGTTGGCAGTGCTTTGCAGAGCCAGTCGCTGCCTTGTTTCCCGAGGAGTTTTCACCAGGGAGCAGAGCAGCACTCAGAACAAGGGAGTGACAACAGCAACAGCCAGCTTGTCACGGCCACCACTGAACGCTGCTGTGCAAAAGGGGCCTGCCTCACACACCCTAGGGATTTATACCACTGGAGGGTGGGTTTGCAGAGATCTTGGGGATGGAGGGAGCACGGGAAGGCCAGGCTGCATTTGCTGAGTACTGTACAAACAGAGCTCTGCCTTTTGCAATTACATCTTGCCAGCAGATTATTAAATCCTTTAATCCCTGAGTGATGATGCTGATCTAGTTGCCTTACAGACATTGCTCACACCACATCTGTTGAAAGCCCCACGCCCAGATAAAAGCCTGCAGCCTGCCATGTGGTTGCCAGCTATCCCATTTCTCCCCTCTCGTCTCCTGTAAGATGATGGTAGAGATGGGAAGAGGGATGAGGGGAGCACAGCCTGGGGCTGCACTACCTCAGCAAGCAGCCATGGAGTTTTCCCAGGGGAAGGAGCTAGAAGTGCTGGTGGCCACGTCTGCCCTGAGCCAGCAACACGCCCTTTTGGTCAAGAAGGCAAATGGGCTCTTGGGGTGCATTCAGGAGAGTGTTGCCAGCAGTTTGAGGGAGGTTCTCTTCCTGCTCTGCTCTGACCTAGTCTGAAGTCTGGGCTTCTTAGACCAAGGCAGACAGTGAACTGCTGGGGAGAGTCTAGCAGAGGCTACAAAGATGCCAAGGGGACTGGAGCATCTCTCTGAGGAGAAAAGTCTGAAAGACCTTGGGCTGTTTAGCCTGGAGAAGAGCAGACTGAGAGAGAGTCTTCTCAATGCTTACCAATGTTTAATAACCTCAAGAGGGTGGGGCCAGACTCTTTAGTGGTACCCAGTAACAGGATGAGGGTCAATGGGCACAAAGCAGAATCCAGGAGGTTCCACCTGAACTTAAGGAGAAAATTCTTTCCTGTAAGAGTGCCAGAACCCAAGGCCAAGATGCCCAGAGCAGCTGTAGAGTCCCCTTTTCTGGAGAGGTTCCAAACCTGCCTGGACATTGCAATCTTAGGCAGCCTGCTGTGGGTGACCCTGATTTATGAGAGGGGTTGGACTAGATGATCCTCAGATTCTGTGAGCTGGGGCAGAGCTGAGACGTGGCTCAAGGTCCACAGACAAAGGACAGGAGAGACATGTAGGCTCCCAAATCCAGGCAGGGCTGCAGCTCCTTTCAGATCCTCATTAGCATGGCTGGTGATCAGTGAAGTGGCAAAAGATGCCACTCAGCCATTCCAACTCCCCACATCCCAACAGGATTCACCCTTTGAGACCACATCAGAGAGTCTTTTCCCTGAGGACAGCACCTAAGTCCTGCAGGAGAGGCAGCACATTGCAGTAGCTTCTGTTTCTTCTGGTCAGGAGATGCAGCTCATCACTGATCTCACTTTGTTAAGCGGGGGAGGGTAGTTCCCTTCCCATGGATGGGAAGATGTTGGAGCTCTGTGCCCAGAACTGGCTATGGTACCACCACTGCCATCTAATTATAGAAGAGTCAGCTGCTGGCAAACCGATCCATCCTAAATCCAGGCTTAGTATGAGCTGCACTTGCCCCCCACCCCCACCCCAGCTCCCCCTCCTTTCTGTGTGGGGTGGATCTTGCACCAGAGCAAATCCTTTGCTGCCTTCCAGGGTGTCTGTGGGACCTCCCCCTTGCCCTGCCCTCCTATGCCGTGCCCAGGCAGGCTTTGCTGCTTTACTCTCAGGTCACAAACCAAAAAAAGCCAGAAAACCTGAAAGTTGGCTGGTGACACAGAAATGGGAGGAGTGGTTGACACCCTGTCAGGCTGTGCTGCTGCTCAGTGAGACCTGGACAGGCTACAGAGCTGGGCAGAGGGAAACCTCGTGAAGTTTAACAAGGACAAGGTCCTGCCTCTGAGGAGGAGTAACTCCCTGCACCAGGACAGAGTAGGGGTTGAACTGCTGAAAAGCAGCTCTGTGGAGAAGGACCTGGGAACGCTGGGGGACAGTATGTCACCCATGAGGCAAATGGTCTCCTTGAGTGAATTCAGAAGAGTGTGGCCAGCAG
Source organism: Eubucco bourcierii (assembly GCA_013396675.1). NCBI lineage: Eukaryota > Metazoa > Chordata > Aves > Piciformes > Ramphastidae > Eubucco > Eubucco bourcierii. The sequence goes on from VWZE01019355.1 coordinate 201,322, forward strand.
TTTAAGGAAGGTTCTGCTTCCCTTCTAATCTGCCTTAGAGAGGCCATTTCTGAAGTTCTGAGGCCAGTTATGGGCTCCCCACATCACGAGAGACAGGAAACTACTGGAGAGAGTCCAGAAGAGGTTACAAAGATGTTGAGGGGACGGGAGCTTGGGTGTCTCCCCAAGTTGAGAGACCTCCTTCTATTTAGCCTGGAGAAGAGCAGCCTGAGAGGGGATCTTTTCAATGCTGATCAATAGCTAAAGGGCAGGGAGGAAGAGGATGGGGCCAGATTCTTTTCAGCAGTGCCCAGAATGAGGGGCAAAGGACACAAAATGTAACCCAGGATGGGGTCTGAGCCCAGATGGAAATCTGAATATGATGAAAAAAGCCTTTCCTGTGAGGCTGCCGGAGCCCTGGACTAGGCTGCTCAGGAATGTTGTGAAGTCTCCTTCTCTGGAGAGATTCTCTGTCCAAAGCTACCTGGACATGATCCTGGGTCACCCTGGCTTTAGCAGAAGGGTTGGACTAGATGATGTCCAAAGGTCCCTTCCTGCCCCACCATGCTGAGATTCTGGGATTCAGTGATTTGGTTAGAACTGCTGCCAGAAACCTGCCTGGCTTGGCCAGGCTTCCCTCCCACTCACCATTAATTCCTTAACGACTCTGGCTGACAGCTTTGCCAAGTCTGGGCAGCCCTGAATCCCCATGTTGATGCCTCACTGTGGGGGCTACCCCAGGAAGAGGATGCTGGGTGTCCTCTCAGCTGGGGAACACGTGGAGACACAGCACTCTCTCTACTCCCCCTGGTCATCCACAAAAGCTAGGAATTGGTTCATTCAGCATTTTTCCCAGTGCAGAGCATCTCCCTGGAGCAGAGCTTGGCTGTGTTTCCATGGGAGCAGAGGGGAGCTCAGGAGATAGCCCCATCCCTTTACTCAGCACCTCTGGGGTGACAGAGACCACCGGTGGCCAGGATGGGACAGTGGAAGCAGAGTGTCCTGGGTCTCTCCACAATGTTCCGATGATGCCAAGATGGGCCAGGTACAGTTCTGGTGTTCTAGAGATGGCCGTAGTGTCCCAGGGATCTCCAGTGTCCCAGAGATGGCTGTGATGCCCCAGGGATGGCTTTGGTGTCCCGGGCATGATCATGGCATCCCAGGAATGGCCACGGTGTCACAGGGGTTACTGCGGTACCCAAGGCCAAGGGCAGGATTTGGCCCGTCAGCAGTGTCTGCACTATCCTGACAACCATCACAATGCCTGAGGGATGGCTGCAATGTCCTGGATCGGCCATGGGGCGTGGAAACACGGGTGGAGAGGAACAGGGAAGCTGAGGATGCAAGAACCTGGATGCCTCCTACTCCCAGCCCCACTGCACCAGCAGCAGTATTTTGGGGCTGAGCCAAGCGTATGGTCAGGCCTCAAATCTCATCCCACCCCTGGGATGCTCAACCCCAGTTGGGCAGTGGGACTGATGCCAGTGCTGTACCCACAGCCAATGAGGGAGGAGGCAGCATCCCTGGCGTGCTCAGGCCCTGGGGTCTGGGTGGGAGCAGGCTGGGTGCTGGGGACTGAGAACCTGCTGGGGGAGCAGCTGGGCCGTGAGTCAGGCTGCCGCTCCCTCCGCCCCAGGACTCACCCTCTACCCCACCCTGTGACTCAGGGCCCAGCAATTCACCCCTGAGGGTGCTCAGACACCCTTCCACCCTGTGCCGTGTCACCGGCTGTGCTGCAACGCCACCAGCCACACCACCAGAACCCCTACCCAGCCTGGGGTGCCCCCACCCCACTCACCTACTCACACATAGAGAGGATAAAGCCGGGGGTCCCTGGGACCCATGCCATGACCCCCACTCACAGTGTATCCTCCACAGAACTAAGAGTGGGGCAGGTGGCAAGTGGCTCAGGGCTCTGCCTGGCTGTCCTGGGGGCAGCTGTGGGATGGGTGGCACAGTGCCCTGTAATGGCCATGCCCATGCATCCCGGGCTTGGTCCATGAGCGACAAAAGGAGGATCTACTGCTCCTCTGGTCCCACCACCCCTGGAATGACAGCACCCCTAAAGGTCAGCTCCAAGGCCAGGACAGAGGCCACTAGCCAGGAGCAGCCCTTTCGGGTCCGGTGCTGACACCTGCGGGTGAGGGAACGTCCCTACAGGTCACCATGCCCTGCGTGGCACCGTGTTCCCCTATGTCATTCTGTTCCTCTGTGTCACCATATCCTTGTGTCACCATGTCCCTACGGGTCACCCTATCCTGCCCATCCTGCCAGGTCATGCTGTTCCTACCTGTCAGTCCCTCCCGTGCCATCCTGTCCCTCTATGTCCCATTGCCCTTATGTCATGCCCTGCCTAAATATCACCTCCTTCCTACATGTCACTCCCACTTGTCACCACATCCCAGTCCTCTGGTAGATTTGGGGCAAGAGCAGCACGCTGAGGGGTTGCACAGGGAGCAGGGCTACAGTCACCTTGAACCCATACACCTTCAGGACACTGGGTCAGTGCCACAGGCTGAGCTGGGCAGCACAGGAGTCCCTGCCCTGTGGCAAAGGGGTGTGAGAGGGAGCCAGGATGTGGAGGGGTGTCAGACCTGTGGTAGGCCTGACCACCACCTGACAGCTGTGCCCATGGTGTGGGGCATCTGCAGGACCCCACAGACAGGCCCTTCACCAGGATGCAGCAAGAGAGGGGAGGTGTCTCTGGTGCAGACCCCTGTCCTGCGCTGCATCATCCTCTGAGGCTGTAACAGCCCCATGGAGCAGTGACAAACACTGACAGAGGCCAGGGCTGAGAGAGGCGTGGAGCCAGGTGCACAACTGCCCCAAATGCCCATAAGGAGAAGGGGAATCACAGCTTGGTGGGACCCTCTGACACATCCATGAGGTATGGTGTTACCCAGCCCCACTCCCAAAGGCTGTGATGTGGGGTAAGTCCCAGTCCTGCAGTGTCCTGTCCTTATGGTGGAGCATCCTAGGGCCCAGCAGTCACACTCTATAACACCCACCATCTCCCCATCATCCTCTCCTTCCATTCTCTACTCCCTCCATCTCCCCATTATCCTTTCCATCCCTTCCCCATTCCCTCCATACCCTCCTCTACCACTTCTCCATCCACCATTGCCTCCTCTCTCCCTTCTCCATCCTCTCCCCCATCCTCAGCATTGCACCTTCATCCCTCCTCTACCCTACTCCATCATCCTCTCCATCCCTCCACCCTCCCCATCATCTCCACCCTGCTTCTACCGTGACCTTCATCCCTCTATGCATCCTCCCATTCCCCTTCAACCCACTTCAACCCTCCCTCCATCACTGCTGCATCACGCCTTCCACTACCCTACCATCATGCTCTGCATGAAGCTTCCATCCCCTCCACCCTCCCCATCATCTTCTCCACCCTTCCTGCATCCCTCCCTCCACTGTACCCCCCCCACACACACTCCCACCTGCTCTCCATCCCTGCTGCATCCTCCTTCCATCCTCCCTCCAATTGTGCCTTCCTTTGTCACCTCTGTCCCCTTGAGCCTTCAGGGAGGGGACTGTCCCCCACCCTTAAAGCTCCTTCTGGAGATGGAGGCCTTGGATTGCACCAGGCAGTCCTATGTATGGCTCAAAATACCCCAATTAATTAATTATGGGATAATCTCTGGTTCCGGGGAATGGGTGGCTGCTGAGGCTTGATTAACCACCAGAATGTTTAATCTCCTGAAGCTGAGGTTGCTTCCCCCACCCTGTAAAGTGCTGGAGATTATTCCCACTGGGCTGCAAGCAAGCCCATGCAGGAATGCTTCAGCCATGCCAGGGCTGGCAAAGGGATAGGACTGGGTACCAGCGCTGGAGTTTGCTGTAGTGAGTGGCATGCACAGCCTGGGGCAGCCCAGCAACTCCGAAACACTGCAGGCGTGGCTGGCAAGGGTGATGCTCCAGATGAGATGTGGGCAGATATCCCTGCTCTGGCTGCCGAGCCCAAGGAAGGACCTTTGTCCATGCTGGACTGCTGCGGCTGGCACCTTGCCCTGCTTTCTCCTGCCTTTCCTATCCTCCATCCTGCACCCTGCATCCTAATCCTGCATCACTCATCATGTAACCTGCACACTACATCCTGTATCCCAGTCCTTTATCCTGCACCCACATGCTGTGGTCTCCATGACATACCCCAGTCCTGCACCCTGCATCTCACCTCACGTACCCTGTGTTCCACATCCCAGCCCTGCATCCTATCCTACGTTCTACACTCTACATCCCACATTACGGTCCTGCATCCCAATCCTGTTTCTGTATCCTGCATCCCACATCCCAATTCTCCATTATGTATCCTGCACCCTGCATCCCAATTCTGCATTGTGTCATGCATCCCAGTCCTGCATCCTTCATCCTATATCCTGTACCTTGCACTCTTTATCCATGCCCTGCATCTCAACCCAGCATTCTGTATCCTACATCCTTCATCCTGCACCCCAGTCCTGCATCCCAATCCTCCATCCTGCATACTAAACTGGCATCCCTCGTACCATATCCTGAACCCTACATCTCAGCCATGCATCCTGCATCCCCATCCTGCACACTATAACCTGTATCCCAGCCATGCATCTCAATCCTAGGTACCGTGTCCCACACCCCACCCCTGCCCCCCAGCCCTCTCCGCACCCCGCTCCGCCACACAAAGGCCGGACTACAGCTCCCGGCGTGCCGGGCGGGGGGCGGACGGGGGCCGGGGCGGCCGCGCACCCTCCTGCCCGTGGCCCTGCCCGTGCGTGTGCGTCTGAGCAGCGAATCAGCCGCTCTGCCCGGCCCCCTCGGGCCCCCCCTCGCCGGCCCGGCCCCCGCCCTGCCCGGCCCCGCACACGGG
>VWZE01019355.1:206205-234440 GCA_013396675.1 Eubucco bourcierii
CACCCTCCGGCCCGGCTGCTCCCGCCGGCCCAGCCCCGTCCCAGCCCCAGTCCGGGGGATGCTGCGGGTGCGGCGCGGCTGAGCTCCCCAACCTCTACCCAGGGCCGCTGCTCGCCGCTGCCCGGCCCCGCCCGCCGCCGCCGCCATGGCCGGTAAGTCCCGCAGCGGCTGCGAAGCGCTAAAGGTGGTGGCCCGGTGCCGGCCCATGAGCAGGAAGGAGGAGGCGGCGGGTTACGAACGTGTCCTGGAGCTGGACGTGAAGCTGGGGCAGGTGAGCATCCGAAACCCCCGAGCCGTCCCCGGGGAGCTGCCCAAGACCTTCACCTTTGACGCCGTCTACGACGCCAGCTCCAAGCAAGCGGATCTCTACGATGAGACCGTCCGGCCGCTGATAGACTGCGTGCTGCAGGGCTTCAACGGGACCATCTTCGCCTATGGCCAAACCGGGACAGGCAAGACCTACACCATGCAGGGGGCTTGGGCAGAGCCAGAGAAGAGGGGCATCATCCCCATGTCCTTCGAGCACATCTTCACCCACATCTCCCGCTCACAGAACCAGCAATACCTGGTGAGGGCCTCCTACCTGGAAATCTATCAGGAGGAGATCAGGGACCTCCTCGCCAAAGATCAGAGCAAGAAGCTGGAGCTGAAGGAGAACCCCGAGACAGGGGTGTACATCAAGGACCTCTCCTCCTTCGTGACCAAGAATGTCAAGGAGATTGAGCACGTGATGAACCTGGGCAGCCAGACACGCTCTGTGGGCAGCACCAACATGAATGAGCACAGCTCCCGCTCCCATGCCATCTTCCTCATCACCATCGAGTGCAGCGAGACGGGGCCAGATGGTGAGGAGCACATCCGCGTGGGCAAGCTCAACCTGGTTGACCTGGCTGGTAGTGAGCGCCAGAGCAAAATGGGGACCCACGGAGAACGCCCCAAGGAAGCATCCAAGATCAACCTCTCCCTCTCTGCCCTGGGCAATGTAATCTCCGCCCTCGTCGATGGCAAGAGCACACACATCCCCTACCGGGACTCCAAGCTGACCCGCCTGCTGCAGGACTCCCTTGGGGGCAACGCCAAGACAATCATGGTGGCCACCTTAGGCCCGGCCTCTCACAGCTATGATGAGAGCCTCTCCACCCTCAGGTTTGCCAACAGGGCCAAGAACATCAAGAACAAGCCCCGGGTGAATGAGGACCCCAAGGACACCTTGCTGCGGGAGTTTCAGGAGGAGATTGTCCGTCTGAAAGCCCAGCTGGAGAAACGTGGCATGCTGGGGAAGAAGAGGAGAAGGAGCAGCCGGAAGAAGAAGATGGTGGATGGAGAAAACACCACAGAGAACGAAGGGGATGATGACAATGAGGATGGTCTGGAGAAGAACATGGAGAATTACTTGAAGGAGCAGAAGGAGAGGTTGGAAGAAGAGAAAGCTGCGATCCAGGATGACCACAGCCTGGTGAGTGAGGAGAAGCAAAAGCTGCTGCAGGAGAAGGAGAAGATGATAGAAGATCTGCGGAAGGAGCAGGAGGCCACAGAGCTGCTGGCCACCAAATTCAAGGTATGTGTCACCATGTGCCACTGCTTTACCTCGAGCTTGGACTGGGGTGCTCAGATGGGTCCTAAGCAAGGTGCCTGAGGGAGATGTCCAAGCAGCGTCCCATGCTCCTGTGTAGTGGTAGGCTGAGGTTGTCTTCAGACATGAACCTGTGTTGGGACCTTGTGTGGGAGCTCATGGGGCCACAGAGTGGGAAGGGCCACGGGAGAGCAGATCTCTGGTGACACAAGTGTGCTGTGCTCAGCTTTTGTGACCCTCGACACAACAAAGCAGCTTGTGGCAAGGTTAGGGAGTGATGCAGATTCATCCCTTGTGGGCCTGGGAATGTGCCAGCTGTGGCATGCTCCGGAGTGCTCAGGGATGTGGGGCTGAGCACGAGAGGGTCTGTGGCAGCCCCAGCCCAGCCCCGAGTGCCAATGTTGGAGGTCTGAGACTGCACCACTGCCCTGCTCCAGCCCTGCTCCCATCCCTGTTGAGTCTGGGGGTTCGTTAACCCCTGGCCATTGCTGCTGTAGGGCTGGGTAAGCGGTCACTGTGCTGAGGAAGGAGCCATGACACCCTGACCCTCCATGTCACACTTTCACGCAGACCCTCTCTCACCACTGTGGCCAGGCTGGAGGCCTAGCATGGAGCCCTCCAGGATGGAACATGCTTGGGGAGTGGGTCCCTGCCTGGGGTTTTGTAGCTGACCAGGAAGATGATCTTATTATACCCTTCTCCAGGGCCTGTGTTTGTTACAGCCCCTGGGACACGCAATTATACCCAGGGATGCATTGCAGCACCTGAGGACCCGTGGCAGTGTCCAGGCTCTTGTGACTGTACCCAGGGATGCACGATCATGCCCAGGGATGCGTGGCCATGCCTGGATACTGGCACAGAGGCCATGGCCTGCCTTTGACTCACATTGGGATGTGCTCAGGACACTGGTCACCAGCTGGCATGACTGGTGCCCCACGAGGGGTGTCCTGTCAGATATGATGCTCAGCACTGAGGTAGGCTCCCTGCAGCTGATGGAGTGCAGGTTGTGTCTGGCAGCTGTCCCAGGAGGTCTCCTGATCTGACACTGCACAGTGGGGCTGGCTCAGGGCCACAGCGTGTCCTGTAACTGCTGAGTAATGAGGCAGGGCCAGAGGCAAGGTGATGCCACATCCCTTTTCGTGGCCTTTGGAGCTGCTGTCCATGCCAGGACCCTCTAGGCATGGAGGTATGGCACAGTCACACCAGAGAGGCATCACCTCAGGAAACAAATTCCACCATGTACCAGTAATGTGGGGGCAGAGCCTCCCGTGATGCTCATCCCACTGGGCACTGCCAGGCAGGACATTCTGGGGGACAGTGGATGGCTTCCTAGTGCCCACGGGCAGCTCCGCCAAGGAGGCACCAGTGTGGAAAGAGCCCTGTGTCCTGTGTGGGTGTTTAATGGCCCATGCCAAAGGCAGCTGCAGTGACTGGGGGGAATATGGGGACACAAGGATAGTGCATGCTGAACCCCATGTTGCCATCACAGTCGCAGGTGTGAGCTCTGCCTCTGCTGCCTGGCCCAGCCAGGACCTGGCCCCACCATCTGTGAGACACATGGACAGCATTGAGCTCAGAGAGGTCCTCGCAGATCTGCACCTTGGCACCCTTACGTGCCCCTTTGAATGGGGGAGGAGCATGACAGCAGGCTACAGGGGAGCATCAGCTCTGGTTTGGCCAAGGTGCTGGGTGAGGCTGCTCCAAGCCTTTCACTCACTAGTTCTGCCAGGTGCCGAGTCTGGGATCAGCAGGTGGGAAAGTGTCAAGAAGGTCCTTGTGTGCCAGAAATGAGTTCCTGTGAGGAGGCTTAATGTCCAATCTGTGCCACCCGCTATAGAAGATTGGGAGTCATCATTGTTGGAGGGAATAAATGATATGGCAGGGAAACCCCAGCAGCACTGATAAACCCCTTCATCTGTGAGTACTGGTGGTGAACCCCACTGGAAGGGCTGGCGATACCATGTCCTGACCCACTATCATTTCAGCACCTACGAAGTCCCGCTCTGGTCTCTCCCAGTCCTGCTGGAGCAGGACACACCAGGGAAGGTAGAGGAGCCACACTGGCCAGTGTGGATTGCAGTGGGGAACAGCTGAGGACTGCGCTTGGAAGAGATGTGAGGAATGAGAGGCCTGTAGGGACTTGACCAGGCAGGAGAGCTGGGCAGAGGGAAACCTCGTGAAGTTAAACGAAGGCAAGTGTAGGGACCTGCATCTGGAGAGGAATAACTCCCTGCACCAGTACAGATTAGAAGTTGACCTGCTGGAAAGCAGCTCTGCTGAGAAGGACCTGGAAGTGGTGAGGGACAAACTGCCCATGAGCCAGCAATGTGCCCTTGTGGCCAAGAAGGCAAATGGTCTCCTCAGGTGCATTCAGGAGACTGGGGCCAGAAGGCTGAGGAAAGTTCTCACCTTCTACTCTGTCCTAGTGCAGCCACGTCTGGAGTCTTGGGTTCAGTTCTGGGCTCCCCAGTTCAAGACAGACAGGAAACTACTGGAGAGAGTTCAGCAAAGGTGACAAAGATGCTGAGGGGACTGAAGCATCTCTCTAAGGGAGAAAGACTGAGCAACCTGGGGCTGTTTAGCCTGGCGAAGAGTGGCCTGAGAGGGGATCTTCTCAATGCTGATCAATACCTAAAGCATGAGGGACAAGAGAGACAGATTTCTTTTCAGTGGTGCCAGTGACAGGACAAGGGGCAGTAGGCACAAATTTGAACCCAGGAGGTTCTCCATCTCAAGATGAGGAGAAACCTCTTTTCTGTGAGGGTGCCAGAGCCCTGGACCAGGCTGCCCAGAGAGGTTGTGGAGTCTCCTTCTCTGGACAGACTCTAAACCTGAGCATTGTGATTGTGGTCAACCTTCTGTCTGTGACCCTGCTTTATCAGGGGGGTTGGGCTAGATAATTCCCAGTTCTCTTCCAGCCCCACACCCCACACCTCCCCCATGCCGGGATTCTTTGAAATGGGATGGGATGTGGTGGGATGGGTGGGAATACAAGGGGTCAGGATGGATATGCATTGCCCTAGAATCCAGCTGAGCTATGGAAAGTGCTACTGTGGGTGGTTTCCTTGCATCATCTCCTTGGCACATCCCTCAAGGCTTGGATCTAAACCCCCTGCCCAGTTTGGCACAGCTCATCATTGCTTGGCACAGTTCACTGTGTCTTGGCCAGGTCCAGGTCCCCACTGCTGGCAGCTGCTGCACATCCGCAACATGCTGTGGGCTCGCAGCTGTGCGGAAGGAAGTGAGACTGGAAACAGCCTGGGCTCGGTGCCAGCAGCCCTGTGCCACATCCCCATGGAGGGGGCGCATCACTCACACCTCCTCTCCACCCGCTGAACTGGCCCCTTTGTGTACCACACTGAGAGTTTCCACCCCAGCAAAAGCAGGACTGAGGATGGGGTGCCCATGACCAGGGATGTGTGTGACCACCACACAAGGTTGGCCTGGGGTGAACCCCATAGAGGTGGTTAGTGGCAGAGCCACGCTCTGACCCCCAACCCTGCTCTTCCCTCCCATAGGCAATGGAGAGCAAGCTGCTCATCGGCGGCAGGACCATTGTGGATCACACCAACGAGCAGCAGAAGATGCTGGAGCTGAAGCGACAGGAGATAGCCGAGCAGGTAATGGCGTGGGGGCCTCCCCTGGCTTGGATGGGTGATGCAGGTGTCCCAGGGAATGTGTGTTGGGGGGGAGGGGATTGGTTCCCCCTCCCAGTTCTGAGCTTCTCTCCCTGTGCTGCAGAAACGCCGGGAGAGGGAGATGCAGCAGGAGATGTTGCTGCGGGATGAGGAGACCATGGAGCTGCGTGAGACTTACACCTCCCTGCAGCAGGAGGTGGAGATCAAAACCAAGAAACTGAAGAAGGTGAGATGGCAGATGGGGGCAATCGTCCCTCTGGCTACCAGAGCCCCAGGGCTCACCACAGCCCCTGACACATGGGGCTGAGGACCTGCTCTTCTTCCCCAGCTCTATGCCAAGCTGCAGGCTGTGAAGGCAGAGATCCAGGACCAGCATGATGAGTACATCCGCGTGCGGCAGGACCTGGAGGAGGCGCAGAATGAGCAAACGCGAGAGCTGAAGCTGAAGTAGGTGGTGGTCAAGTGTCCCCCTTCCCTGAGCATGGCTGTACAGGGAATGTGGGGCAAAAGGGAGGTGTTCATAGCAGAGTTGGGGTACATGGAGAACAACGAGGGTGTGTAGAATAGAGCTGTGGTGCACAGAGCAGAGCTGGGGAGCTCAGCTCCTATGAGGGTGGGTTGTGGTGAGAGTTATGGGGCATGGTGGGGGGAGCTGGAGGTGAGTGTCCCCTGAGGACACTTGGAGAACCTTCACCAACTCCCAGGCCCATGGGAGCTGCCAACATAATGGTGGCACCTGGTAAAGCTGGACAATGCTTTCCCTCTGGAATTACAGAATCATGGAATTATTATGGTTGGAAAAGACCTTTAAGATCATCAAGCCCAACCGCTAACCCAGCACTGCCAGGTCACCACTCTACCACATCCCTCAGGACTACATCTGCGTGGCTTTTAAACCTCTCCAGGAATGGTGACTCCAGCACTGCCCTGAGCAACCTATTTCAGGTCTTGACATTCCTTCTGGAGGAGAAATTGTTCCTCATCTCCAGCCTAAACCTTTCCTGGTGCAACCTGATGCAGTTTTCTCCAGGAGCCTCCTAATAAGAGATTAATCTCCTGGAAAGAGCAAATTGGTGGAGAGGAGGTGGGGGGGCTCCTACCTGGAGGAAGGATTGAGAAGCTGCTGAATGTCTTCACTCCTCTCTGGTGTCTTTTTCCTCTGCCCTTCTTCTCTTCCTCTCTCACCTGTCTGTCATGGGATCTGTTCCTTCAACCTCTCCATCTCCATCATGATGCCATCTTCTGGATGTTTTTTTCACTTCCCTGTCTCACTCTCTTCCTGATATCACTTTTCTCTCCCTTACTGCCACTTGTCACATTAACTCCATCCTTTCTGTCTCCTTCCCACCCCATTGCTCTCACTCTGTCTTTCCCTGGATCCATCACTCACTCAGGTACTTGATCATTGAGAACTTCATCCCGCCAGAAGAGAAGAACAAAATCATGAACCGCCTGTACTTTGATGGTGAGGAGGACCAGTGGAAGTTCCAGCCCTTGGTGCCCACTGGAGGGTACGTCCTCAACCCTTACCCAGTACTGACAACCTGTGGGCACGAAACTTCACCTTGCAAACAGGACAAGGATGTCCCCAGGGCTGGGGCAGGGACTTTTGGGTGCTTGCAGCTGCCTGCAGGTAGAAACCTTCTCCAAGCCCCGCCAGGAAAGGGTACCCTTCACCCACTGTAGCCAAGCTCCATTTGTCACCATTTGGGCATGTTTTCAGTAGGTGTCTGTGTTCTCCAACACGTGACCCTGTCTTAATTTCACTTTCAGAAACAGCAGCCAGATGAAGAAGCGGCCTACCTCTGCCGTGGGGTACAAGAGACCCATCAGCCAGTATGCTCGCGTGGCCATGGCCATGGGCTCTCACCCTCGGTACCGAGTAAGTGAGAGGGCACTGGCGGGTGCTGAGGGGACAAGAACTCATTGGGCTAATGGGAGGGAGGGAAGGAAGGAGGGATGGTTGGATGGTTGGATGGATGGATGGATGGATGGACAGATAACAGTGGGAGAGCAGATGGAATAAACAAACTCGGGATGATCTGGAATATGTCATTTCAAGTACCCAGCTTTATCGCCCCCTCTTAGTAGGATGAGTGTCCATGCTCTTAGCTGGTCTTTGAGCTGCTATCTCAGTGGCTCAGGCAGCTTCTGCCATTTGAAAGAACAGGGCCACTCAGCCTTGCTGCTGGACTCAGCCCCAGGAAAGACCAGAAGACCTGAGCAGAGCAGGAAGCCTGGAGTCCAGTGTGGAGCTTGCCCTGTGGCTTTAGCAGTGAGAGGAGGGTCCTGGCATGATGGTCAGCTTCTCTTAGCAGTGTGGACTTGATGAAGTTTTGCCATATGATGACTCCCTGTGTTGATTTTCTCTTTGTCCTGTCCTTCTGCAGGCTGAGAACATCATGTTCTTGGAGCTGGACCTCTCCCCTCCGGCCATCTTTGAGTTCGAGCGGAGCAAGGACCCAGCAGAGCAGGATCCTCGGGCTCTCCACCTGGAGAGGCTGATGCACCTGGACAGCTTTCTGGAGAGGCCAGTGTCCTCCCGGGTGAGGAAGTCCCGCTCCTGGTGAGTGCCACCAGATAGAAGATGCATGGGGAGGAGTTGCAGCACAGCTCCCTGTGGGACAGTGCATGGACTTGGGGCAGGTGGAGGAGTCATAGCAGAGCTTCAAGCCTTCCATTCCTTTTGGGGGCTGAAACTGGCCGTGAGTTTTTGGACATAGCTTTGCATGAATATAAAAACAGTGATAATGTCATATGTCAGCAAGTACTTCTCAGGACAGGAAAGATGATGTCCAGCTCTGGGGTCCTCAGCACAAGAAGGACATGTATGTGCTGAAGTGGGTCCAGAGGAGGCCACAACATTTACCAAGGAGCTGGAACACCTCTGCTGTGAGGACAGACTGAGAGAGTTGGAGTGGTTCAGCCCAGAGAAGAGAAGACTTTTTTGTGGCCTTCCAGTACTTAAGGAGACCTATGAGAAAGATGGAGAGGGACTGAGGGACATGATTCAATGCTGACCTGGCAATGCTGGGTTAACAATTGGACTTGATGATCTTAAAGGTCTCTTCCAAGCAAAAGGATTCCATGATTCTATGACTTTTTAGCAGAGCCTGTTGTGACAGGACAGGGAGTAATGGCTTTGAGCTAAAAGAAGAGAGATTCAGACTAGGCAGAAAAAAGAAATTGTTCACACCAAGTGTGGTGAGACACTGACTCAGGTTGCCCAGAGATGCACCATCCCTGGGAACATTGCAGGTCAGGTTGGATGGAGCTCTGAGTAACCAGCTGTAGCCAAAGATGTGCCTGTTGACTGCAGGGGCCTTGGACTACATGAACTTTGAAGGCCTTACAGAATCATAGACTGGTAAGGTTGGAAGGGACCTCAAGGATCATCTAGTTCCAACCCCCTGCCATAGGCAGGGACACCTCCCACTAGTACAGCTCACTCAAGGTCTTGTCCATCCCCAACCGTTCTGTGATATGCATACCACAGATGGCAAGACTTGAGGTGTTGCCCTGCCCAGCGCTGGCTGTGCCTTGCAAATGGCTGAGAAGATGTCTGCATTTCTGGGGGAGGGGACCGCAGGAGAAGGAGAAGGAAACCACATTTTTCTCCTGTTCATCTCCACATCCAGGTGCCAGACGCCACGGTCACTGCCATCCTCAACCACGCATGTCTCCCTCACTTCCAGCTCCCCACGTGCCGCCACGATGTCAGCTCAGGAGTGACGTCCTGCACCCCCTTGTCCCCCTCACTGCCTCGCAGCAAGGACTGTGCCCCTGCCAAGGGCTGGGAAAGGGCCCCAGCTGGCAGCATCTCCACCGGTCCCCGTTCGTCTTTGTCTTCAGCTACTTCTGTGTGCGCCTGTGTTTCTGTGAGACGCTAAGGGACAGCCCCTGGGCGAGGGGAGCTGCCCGCCTTCCTCCTGCCCCTCCCCCCAATCTGGATCTGTCACTTTATTTATTTAAGGTATTTATTTATGGAGTGGTTGATGAGCAGAGTCAGGAGCTGCGTTTGGACTGGAGGACATCCAAGGCTGGAAGTGGGCACCGCGTCGATTGGTTATGCTAAGCTGCCATGGTAGGCACCGCAGGCCTATTGCTTGCCATTGTGCTCCACTTAGCAAGCAGGGGAGAGCTTGTGCCCCTCTCTGGTGGCTTCAGCAGAAGATGAGGCAGCCCTGGACTCTGGTGCTGTGTTTTCTTTGGCGGATCCCATGGAATTTGGTGATTTCTACAAGGATTTGGACACTTCAAATGGAGAGACTACCTTCAAATTTGGAGACTATCGTGGTGGCAGCACCTTTCACTGGGCTTGTGAGAGGCTCAGAGTGACTCTCAAGCCTGCGTCAACAGTGGTGGCAGCAACAACATCTCATAGACTTCTGGGCATGGCTGACACTCCAGGAATGCCAGCTCCATCCACAGAGAGGGCTTACAGATTAACCAAACCAAGTCAGTACTGGTGCTCCCAGGACTTTGTTCACCTGTGCCACACTCTGAAGATGGCTAGCCCTGTCCCGTTCCATCGCCTGACACCCAGCTTGCTCCCATCCCTGACCAAGTGGGTGCTTAACTCCTTGCAGCAAGAACAGGAGGTGGAAATCTCCATCTCCTTCCACCCAAAGATACACATAAGTCTGGGGAGCCGTGCTACCTAAGTGAAGCCAGAGGTGAGTGTCCACCATCCTGGCAACTAAAGGCACTGAAGAAATGCTAGACAAGATTGTGTTGCCCAGAGGAGTGATGTCAGAATCACTCTCCTCCAGAACGGGTGATACCATGTGAAGGTCACTTCATAGCTGGAAGAAATGTCCTGGTGATTGCATGGGTTGTGGAGGGATGAATGTGAAACGGGTAAGAGGGGACAAGCTGTGAGGCCACTCTGGTGATCTGAAACCTGGCCTAGGCAGAAGCACATGTAGAGGTGCCAGGACAGTGCTTGGTGTTCCTGAATGATTCAGCTTTCAGTAGCTGGACTGAGGGAGGATGGGTTCTTGTTGAAGACCGTCCCTGGAAGTGCCAGGCCAATAGCTGTGGTTTCCAGATGGGTGGAGGCAGGGGAGATCCCACTTGTTTTCACAAGATGCTAATCAATGAGGGAGAAGCCCCCAGGTTAATGCGGGAGAATTCAGGTCTTCAGAGGGATGTATGCTGAGGCCAGGCCCTGGGAAGGCAGGTCTGAGAAGACTGCAGGTGGGAACGGCCTTATGGTGACAAAGAGAATTGCTTTTGCCACATACCCTGGTGACTCCCGCACACAGGACCCAGGGGAAGGGAGAGTGACTGAATGAGGAACAGACATGGAGCAGAAACATCAGCTGTGTGTACATCAGAGCAGTGCAAGGCCAACCCAACAAGGGTGTCCAATCAGCATGCTCCGTGTGGGTGAGCTGGGGCAGCTATAGACCTTCCCATCCATCACCTGACAAATCCGCTGACAAATCCCACAGGCTGTTTTCTCCCCATCCTATGTAACATCATCCTGCCTCATGCTCTTCATTGTCACCTTCTGCCACCATCTTCGCTTCCCCACCTGTGTCCCACAACATCCTTTGCCTCTCTGATATCTTTGTCCTCTACTCCAGCAGCCAGCTTTGTAGGCAGTTTTGAAAAGTGTAGGTTGCTCCCAGGACTGAGCTCACCGACATCAAACAACAGTCAGATCTGGTCTGTGCTCAGCCTGGGAAGGAGGGTGCAGGAGGAAGGACATTGTAGGAATGAGAGGTGAGTCCCTTCTGCGGCTTGTGGTGAGCTGCTGTCTGCAGGTACCACCAGCAGTGGGTTGTCCATGAGCATCCCTTGCAGCAAGTTGGCTCTGTCCCAGTGGAACACAGTGGGTGAGAGGGCCAGTTCTTATCTGATTTTCAGGCTAGCATCTGGGAGTCAGGGTCAGGAAGCACAGACCTCAAAGGACAGAAGCTGTCTCCAGGATGGCCTGCAGCAATTTATTTTCCTCCCTTCCTTCTCTTCTAATTGCTGGATCACCTTCAGCTGGATCAGCAGCTTGTGCCTCAAGTTCACCTTCAGCAGGATCAGCAGCTCCTGAAGCCCCAAGAAGATGAACCACTGACGGTCTCTTTTACCTCGATTCTCTACCTAGAGCATGGGAAGCCAAGCTCATTAGCTGATAATGGCCTCTCATTCACCCTGGCTTGCCCCAGGCTGTGGAGCATCATGTTGAAGGGTGGATGTGTCTCCCAGAGCACATGCTGGTACTTACCTGTGTCACAGTAAAGGAGAGGTCCAGATCCGGCAGAACCATGGTCATGGTGGGCTTCACATGGAAACCCTTCCAGCAGAGTGCAGGATGAGTTTAAGAGCAGGGCTGGAGGGAATGAACTTCTTTCAATATCCAGGTGCTGCTGGTATCACATCTGTCGTGAGCATGGATCTGGAAATCTCCGTCTCTCTCCACAACTGCGATGACCTCTCAGCCGCCTTAGCACAAACCCTGAGGAAGGTCAAAAGCAGGTGAAGGTGATGTGAGCTGAGACCAGAGGAGTTCATGGTAGTGTGTCCTTAGGACGGAGTGTTCATCTCCTAGAGGGTGGGGCCAGTCTACAGAGGGACCTGGCCAGGCTGGATCAATGGGCCAAGACCAGCAGGGTGAGCTTCTAACAAGGCCAAGTGCTGTGTCCTGCACTTGGGTCACAACACCCTGCAGTGCACCAGGCTTGGGGAAGAGGGGCAGAAAAACTGTCCAACAGAGAAGGACCTGGGGGTGTTGGTCGACAGGCAGCTGCAGATGAGCCAGAGCATCCTAGGTGGCCAAGAAGACCAACAGCATCCTGGCTTGGATCAGCAATAGCATGGGCAGCACAACCAGCGAAGTGATTGTCCTCCTGTACTAGGCACTGGTGAGGCCACACCTTGAGTGCTGTCTTTAGTTTTGGACCCTCACTACAAGAAAGATGTTGAGACCCTGGATTGTGTCCAGAGAAGGGCAATGAAGCTGGTGAAGACTCCAGAGCACAAGTGTTATGAGGAGTGGCTGAGGGAAGTGGGGTTGTTTAGCCTGAAGAAAACAAGGCTCAGGGGAGACCTTTTCACTCTCTACAACTTCCTAAAAGGAGGTCGGAGTATTGTGAGGGCAGATCTCCTGCCAGGTAACCAGGACAAGAGGAGCCACCCTCAAGTTGCACCAGAGCAGGTTTGGTTGGATATCAGAAGAAACTTCTTCCCTAATAGGTTTATCAAACACTGGAACAGGCTCTGCAGGAAGCTGGAGAAACATCATCCCTGGAGGCATTTAAAAAAGACACCGAGATGTGGTGCTGAGGGACATGGTTTAGCACCAGGATTGCTAGAGTTAGACAATGGTTGGACTTGATGATCTTAAAGGTCTTTTCCAGCCAAAACGGTTCTGTGTTCCCATGCCCTCCCCAGCCTCTCTGCATCACTGCAGCAACCTCTGATGTATTTGTGACGTTGGGTGTTGGTATGTCAGTGTGTGAGTATCTCCATAGGAGTGTGTGCGGCGGTGTGTGTGCGTGGGCTGTGTGTGTGTAGCCAAGAGATCTATCTATCATCCACGTGAGTGACTGTACAGGGGGCACATCCCAGGGTGGGGGGAGGGGAGCTGGGCTGGGGAATTTTTTTTGTTGTTGGTTGTTTTAGTTATTTTGGGGTTCAAATTTGGGTGGGTTTTTTTGTTTGTTTGTTTGTTTGGGGTTTTTTTCTGTGAAGGTGGGGGGTTGGGGTCTCTTTCGGGCTAACTGACAAGGTGAGGGCCTCAATTAGGACCAAATTTTTGTGCCTGTTGCTCTGGTGATCTATTTAGGAAATCAAAAATTTACTGTGTGGTGGCCCATCCTTGTCACTCTATACATATGAATATACAGGACATATTATAAATATATATATATTATACATACTGTATGGAGAGAGGTCATTAATCCCACCCTCCCTCTGGCTTTGGATGGACACCTCTTCAATATGCTGTAATGTAGCTTTGACCCAGTGCTGGAAGCAACCAGAAAGCGACAGCACCCTTCAGAAACTGGCAATGACACCAATAAAGGAATGAGCATCATTGCAAAGGGCGTCTGCAGCCTCCTTCATCCCCAGCTACAGCCAGCTGGGACCCTACGGCAGTGCCGTGCCGCAGGTGATGAGCACAGCTCCGCATTGTGCAGCCAGGTCTGGGGACACTTCATGGGCTATGGGTGTCAAGAGACTTGGGCTCCTGCTGCTGCACAAAGTGGGGTACCAATGCCTGCCCACCTGGATTTCTCTATGGATTCCTCTTGTTTTGTCTAAGGTGGAGCGTTTGTGGTAAAATAACTGTGTTATGCAGGAAGCTTCAATAAGACAAAGGCTGAACGGCAAAAGCTGGGTTGGCTAGGTATGAGCTCAAATACTGGGTTCAGTTTTGGGCCACTGCCTCCAAGGAGGACAATGAGATGCTGGAGCAGGTCCAGAAAAGGGCCACAAAGCTGGTGAAGAGTCTAGAGCACAGGTCTTGCAAGGACCAGCTGAGGGAACTGGGGTTGTTTAGCCTGGAGAAAAGAAGGCTCATGGGAGACTTCTGACCCTTCAAATCCTTGAAAGGAGGTTGGGCTGAGGTGGGTGTTGGTCTCTTTTCCCAAGTAATAAGTTAACAGGACAAGAGGAAACTGCTTCGAGTAGAGACGCAGGAGACTTAGGTTGGACAGGAGGAACAATTTCTTTCCCAAAAGGGTTGCTAAGGTTTGGAACAGGCAATGCTGGAGTCCCAATCCCTGAAGGGATTGAAAAATCATAAAGATGTGGTGCTGAGTGACATAGTTTAGTGGTGACCTGGCAGTGCTGGATTAATGGTTGAACTCATTGATCTTAAAGGTCTCTTTAAGCCAAAACGATTCTATGATTCTACAAAAAGTCAATGTGTGAGCTCTAAGAGCGCAGAGAGGCCCCCGTAGAACTGGTGAGTTGGTTTTGAGGCTATTTCATTTTACATATTCACTTTTCTCCTTCCAACTTAGTGCCACTGATTCCAGGAACAGGCCCTAGCACAGTCTGGCACCTATTGAGTAAGGTCTGAAAAGCACAGGAGGATGGCAAAGGGGGAGGCTGGAGCAAGGTGGGAGGGGCTGGCCAGGTAGTCACCTGCTTAGGGAGGGTGAAGAAAAAAGGAGTAAAAAGCCTGTGAGTAAAAGCAAGAAGTGAGATGAAATGGGGACAGTCACAGCCCACAAAGAGGTGAAGGGAGGACTCACACAGAGACTCAAGTGAATCAAACCCACCAATGCAAATAGGATTTTTGGTAGCTGGAACTGTGAAGAGGGAGCAACAAGACAGAGAAGGGAAGGCAACTGGACATCTCCCAAGCACTGCTGCACTTTTCCATGCCATTGGAAGGTGGGGAAATTCCTGTCTTAAGCATTACCTCTCCCTAAGAAAAACAATGTGAAGGCATTGAATGCCCTTGCTTTGAGGTTCTCTTCAACACTCTGACTTGCCCTGGCAGTCCAGAGATATCGGCAGCTGATGCTGTGTATCACTTACAGTTGCTATCATGGCTCCTTCTGCCCCACAGTGTGTCCATGCATTTGTCCCATGGGTGCCTGTGGGCACAGGGGTAAGGACACAGACAAAGTCAGGGACGAGACTCGATTTTTCACACTGAGGATGGTGAGACACTGCCATGGTTTGCTCAGAGAGGCAATAGATGGTGCATCCCTGTAACCATTCCAGATCAGGTTGGATGGGACTCTGAGCAGCTTGATCTAGTTGATTATGTCCCTGTTGACTGCAGCAGAGGTTGGACTAGATGGCCTTTAAAGGGGCCTTCCAACCCAAAGCATTCCATGATTCTATCATTCTACACAGAACTGCTTCGGCTGGGGACCCATTGCCCCTTCTCCTGTCATTGCAAGACCTTGTAAATAATCCTTCCCCAGCCTTCCTGTAGGTCCCCTTCAGATACTGGAAGGCTACTATAAGATGTCCTCTAAGCCTTCTCTTCTCCAGGCTGCAGAGCCCCAACGCTCTCAGCCTGCCCTCATAGCAGAGCTGCTCCAGCCCTCTGANTTCATCAACCCAGACTCCAAGGTCCTTTTCCTCAGGGCTGCTCTCCAGCCATTCACCACCCAGCCTGTATTTGTGCTTGGGATTGTGCCTACCCAGGTGCAGGACCTTACACTTGGCCTTATTGAATTTCATGAGGTTGGCCTGGGCCCACCTCTCCAGCCTGTCCAGGTCCCTCTGGATGGCATCCCTGCCCTCTAGCAAGTCGACTGTGCCACACAGCTTGGTGTCATCTGCAAACTTGCTGAGGGTGCACTAATTCCTCTGTCCACGTCACTGACAAAGATGTTAAACAGCACTGGTCCCAACACTGACCCCTGAGGGACACCACTTGTCACTGGTCTCCAGGTGGACATTGTGCCCTTGATCACCACTCTCTGGGTGCGACCATACAGACAATTCCTTATCCAGCAGTGCTCCACCCATCAAGTCCATGTTTTTCCAGTTTGGTGACCAGGATGTCATGTGGGACAGAGTCAAATGCCTTACTCAGGTCCAGGTAGATGACATCAGTTGTCCTTCCCTTGTCCACTGTCGCTGTGACTTCAAACCAAGATCAAGGAGCAAAGTCCCTGGGTAATACAAAGGGAATAAAAGGTGTGAAATGACAATGGTAAGCATCACCATGCAGGAGCTCTACTTGTTCCAAAGGAGTTCAGAAGTCACCCATGAAAGGCACAGACAAGGGCGAAGGATTTTTCCACACAAAGTATAACTGCCAAATGTGTTCTGAAACGTCAGCTTTGGCACTGCACATGCTATGTCCCAAGAGACAAGAAGGTGACTACAGGCAGGAAAAATACCCCAGTCACCAGCAATCCTCTTTCCTTTCATGTTAGAAGGAAATCTGCAAGGTGGTCAAGAAGGCAAATGGTATCCTGGCTTGGATCAGCAATCATGTGGCCAGCAGGACTAGGGCAGGGATCATCCCCCTGTACTGGGCACTGGTGAGGGTTTGGTTTAGGACCCCTCACTCCAAGGATATCAAGGTGCTGGAGTGTGTCCAGAGAAGAGCAACAAAGCTGATGGAGGATCTAGAACGTAAATCTTGTGAGGAGCAGCTGAGGAAATTGGGGTTGTTCAACCTGGAGAAAAGGAGGCTCAGGGGAGACTTCTCACTCTCTACAAATACCTGAAAGGAGGTTGGACCGAGATGGATGTCAGTCTCTTTTCCCAAGTAAGAGTTACTGGGCAAGAGGAAATGGCCTCAAGTTGAGCCACAGGAGGCTTAGGTTGGACAGGAGAAACAATTTCTTTCCCAGATGGGTTGTCAAGGTTTGGAACAGGCTGCCAGGGGCAGTGCTGGAGTCCCCATCCCTGCAGGGAATGAAAAGCCACAAAGAGGTGGTGCTGAGGGACATGATTTAGTGGTGACCNGTTTGGTTTAGGACCCCTCACTCCAAGGACATCAAGGTGCTGGAGTGTGTCCAGAGAAGAGCAACAAAGCTGATGGAGGATCTAGAACGTAAATCTTGTGAGGAGCAGCTGAGGAAATTGGGGTTGTTCAACCTGGAGAAAAGGAGGCTCAGGGGAGACTTCTCACTCTCTACAAATACCTGAAAGGAGGTTGGACCGAGATGGATGTCAGTCTCTTTTCCCAAGTAAGAGTTACTGGGCAAGAGGAAATGGCCTCAAGTTGAGCCACAGGAGGCTTAGGTTGGACAGGAGAAACAATTTCTTTCCCAGATGGGTTGTCAAGGTTTGGAACAGGCTGCCAGGGGCAGTGCTGGAGTCCCCATCCCTGCAGGGAATGAAAAGCCACAAAGAGGTGGTGCTGAGGGACATGATTTAGTGGTGACCTGGCAGTGCTGGATTAATGGTTGGTCCTGATGATCTTAAAGGTCTCTTTCAACTAAAATGATTCCACGATTCTGTGAAATTCTGCAATGTCTGATTAGTGGCGTTAGAGTCTTGGGCTGTTTAATTTTCCCTACCCCAGTGGCTGAGAGCCAGCCAGGAGAGCAGCTGCTGGTTTGGCTTCAGGAACATGAACTTTCTTCTGTCCTTGTTTCTCTTTTCTGCCCCACAGACAGGCAGCAGCAATAAAGCACAAACCTTTGGAGAGTGTGCCCAAGGTTTATGCAGCGTTTGGATGCCATCAGCTACTGCACTTCATGAATATTGATGATGCAAGTTCATATAATTTGCAATGCAGAAAGTACCCAAGGGTGTCTATGTTTTCCAGCTTGGCTTGGCTTTGTTTTGTCACTTCTTTACTTGTTCTTTGAGGTTGGTTTGCCTTTCTACAAAGGTCCACTGCAGATTCTTTGATGACAACATTTAGCAGCAAGGAGAATCTTTGCTCAGATCCAAAGGCTGTCTGCTTGCCTGGAACAACCATCCCTTGCAGTCCCTTGGGACCACACAAAGCCCTGCAGTTGTTTCTGAAACTCTTGCACTAGGTCATAGAAACATGGTTTTAAACAGCTATGTCCCATCTGCTGACAGCTCAAAACTGATTATAATTTTTAATCATAAAGTGGCTCAGGTTGGAAGGGACCTTAGAGATCATCTGATCCAATCTCCCTGACGTGGGTGGGGATGCCTCTCAACTAGACTTGGCTGCTCAAGGCCTTGAACACCTCCAGGGAATCCACAACCTCCCTGGGCAACCTGTTCCAGTGTCTCCAACCCTGTACTGAAGAGCTTCTTCCTAAGATGTGGTCTAAACCTACACTCCCTCAGCTTGAAACCATCCTGCCTTGTCCTCTCCTTAGACACCCTTATGAAAAGTCCCTCTCCAGCCTTCCTGTAGGTCCCCTCCAGGTATTGAAAGGCAGATTTAAGGTCCCCCAGGAGTTTTCTCTGAGTGCATTCACTATTGCAATTGATACTTTTTTCTGCCATACATCTAAACTGTGTTTGTAAGATTTGTCAGGTTCTCTATGCCAGTATTTCCGTTTTCAATGTTGAATGTAAGTGAAAACTTTAAAGAGGTCACACATCTATACCCCACCTTTGGAGAAAAACATCAATAGAGGCTCATTGCCCCTTTGTGACTGTCATGTCCAGGTACAATGTGGAAAAGTGCAAGTGTGAGTGTGTCTCAAGAGCCACAAGCATGGTACAAAGTGAAGGATCCATGGTACAAAGGAAGAGACAGAAAGTGAAGCAGCAAAGATAAACATATGCTATATACACATAGATGGACACTTTGTTGTGGTGAAGATCAGCGCCCATAGAATTAGAGTAGCTACTTAAATAAATCTGGATACAACCCTCAGTGCTCAGATTCTTTGAGAGATCACAGAATCCCAGCATGATGGGGCTTGGAAGTGACCTCTTGGGATCATCTAGTCCAACTCTACCCCACAGCAGGATGACCAGGATCATGTCCATGCAGTTCTGGAATCTCTCTAGAGAAAGAGACTCCAGAACCTCTCTGGACAGCCTCATCAGTGCTCTGCCATCCTCACAAGAAAGAATTTTCACTTCTACTTCAGATGGAACCTGTAGGGTTCAAGTTTGTGCCCGTCACCCCTTGTCATTTCAGTGGACACCACTGAAAAGAGTGCAACCCCATCCTCCTGACCCCCACCTTTTAGATCATGGAAGCATAAAATCACAGAATTATTTGGGTTGGAAGGGACCTTAAAGATCATCCAGTTCCAGCTCCTTTGCCAGGGGCAGGAACACCTCCTACTAGAACAGATTTCTAAAGGTCCCTTCCAAACTCCCAGGGTTGGAGCCTCCACAACGTCTCTGGGCAACCTGTTCAAGTGCCTTGCAACCCTGATGGGGAAGAATTTCTTTCTAATGTCTACTCTAAATCTAGTTTCTTCTAGCTGGAAGCCGTTTCCCCTCATCCTGTCAGTACATGCCTTTGTAGAAGTTCCTCGGCAGGAAAATGGCTGCAACCACTACAGGTACATTGCAGGGATCGACTTCCAGAGACGAGAGCTGCACGGGAGCCTTGATGCCAGAAAGGGCTTCTGCGTTTGGGCTTGGGTTTCCTGCTGTCCTTTGGTGCTCTGAGGACACCCTGTGGACTTCTGCCTGTACTACTTCAGCTGTGCGAAGACCCAGGAATTTGATCCCTTTCTCTCCAGTGCCTCTCCTTCGCTGTTCCTCTACATTATGCTCCAGCGATGGTTTTGATTCAGGCCGAACAGAGAGGTAGTAGGGGGCTTGCAACAGATGATCTCTAGAGGTCACTTCGAAATCCCACCATGCTGGGAATCTCTTATCCTGGGATCTGGCATCAGCAGCAGCTCCCCAGCATGCCCAGCAGCTCTTGTTTGAGTTCAGTGTGTGTCATTTAAGTCTGTTGTTTGAATTCCTATTTCCCTGTATGGAGGTGTTCTGCAATTAAAAATTATTCCAAACCACAGTAACATCACTCATCTTTCCCAGCACCTCCTTCCAGTGCTGCTGGCCCACATTCAGTGCACCTCCCTCCAGCAAGAAAGGGAAGGTTGATCTTTGCCAGCTCTCTCCAAGAATGATTAGAAATGTCGTAAGTGCAGAATCACTGTTAAAAAAGAAAACAAATATAAAAGATACTAGTTCTGAAAGCAATAGCTTGGCCTTCTCCCAGTGCTTGTAAGATGGTGTAGGAGTCTGAGAGTGGTTTGGACCCTCTCCAGTAGTTCTCTGTCTCTCATGTTCTGGGGAACCCAGAACTGGACCCAGTACTTCAGATGTGGCCTCACTAGGGCAGAGTAGAGAGGGAGGTTCTCTACTGGTCACACTCTTCTGAATGCATCAGGAGGGCACATTGCTGACTCACGGGCAGCTCATCCACCGGCATTCCCAGCTCCCTCTCCACAGAGTTCCTTTCTAGCAGAACCCCTAATCTGTCCTGGTGCAAAGGGCTGTTTCTCCCCAGGGGGAGGGCCCTGCACTTGCCCTTGTTGAAATTCATGAGACTGCTCCGCTCTGGCCAACTCTACAGACTGGTCAGGTCTCACTGAATGGCAGCACAGCCTGATGGGGTCTCAGCCACTGCTCCCAGTTTGGCATCATCATAGAATCATGGAATCAACCAGGTTGGAAGAGACCTCCAAGATCATCCAGTCCAACCTATTACCCAGCCCTATCCAATCAACTAGACCATGGCACTAAGTGCCCCACCCAGTCTTTGCTTGAAAGCCTTCAGGGACAGTGACTCCACCACCTCCCTGGGCAGCCCATTCCAATGCCAATCACTCTCTCTGTGAAGAACTTCCTCCTAACATCCAGCCTATACCTCACCTGGCACAAACTGAGACTGTGTCCCCTCATGCTGTTGCTGGTTGCCTGGGAGAAGAGACCAACCCCACCTGGCTACAACCTCCCTTCAGGTAGTTATAGACAACAATGAGGTCTGCCCTGAGCCTCCTCTCTTCCAGGCTGCACACCCCCAGCTCCCTCAGCCTCTCCTCACAGGGCTGTGCTCCAGGCCCCTCACCAGCTTCGTTGCCCTTCTCTGGACATGTTCCAGTACCTCAACATCTCTCTTGAACTGAGGGGCCCAGAACTGGACACGGTACTCAAGGTGTGGCATGACCAGTGCTGAGTACAGGGGCAGAATAACCTCCCTTGTCCTGCTGGCCACACTGTTCCTGATACAGACCAGGATGCCATTGTCTCTCCTGGCCACCTGGGCACACTGCTGGCTCATGTTCAGCTATCTACCAGTACCCCCAGGTTCCTTTCTGCCTGACTGCTCTCCAGCCACTCTGTCCCCAGCCTGTAGCACTGCATAGGGTTGTTGTGCCAAAGTGTAGAACCCTGCACTTAGCCTTGTTAAATCTCATCACCAGCAAACTGGCTGAGGGTCCACTCTGCCTCTTCGTCCAGGTCATTGATGAAGATGTTGAACAAGACTGGACCTAGTCCTGAGCCATGGGGAGCACAGCAAGCTATGAGCCTCCACTACTAATCACAACCCTCTGAGCTCTGTCCTTCAGCCTGTTCTCAACCCATCTCACTGCCCACTCATCTAACCCACTGTGGGCTAACTGCCTGGTTTACCACGGGACAGGTAACTTAATTTAATTTAGTATGCTTTGAGACCAAGGTCATTTAAAATCAGCAGGTGTCTTTTGTAGGCTTTGAAGCTGGCCTACCAAATGGCTGAGGGAAGGAGTCTTATGCAAATGAGACAGTCTAAGCAAGGCTAAAATAACACCAGCAGATTTTGAAGGCCAGAGTGCATGAACCAAAGGAGAGTGCATGATAAACATATACAACTAGATTACTCAGCATCCCACCCAAATCATGCTAAACACCACCTACAAGGTAGGGACAGCTGGGTCTAGGGTATAAACCCATGAGAGGAACATCTCTCAGTGTGTAGGGGCACCAGCAGCAGCAGCAGCTGGGATGGAAAGAGGGAGGTGAAGACAAGTCAACAGAGCTATACTCCTTTTCCTCCACCCAAGCCAGGGACACCTCTCTTGGTAAGACCTGCACACACAGTACATGGAGAGACTGAGGGAGTTGGGGCTGTTCCATCTGAAGAGGAGAAGGCTCTGAAGTGACCTTATTGTGACCTTTCAGTGTCTGAAGGGGGCCTACAAGAAAGCTGGGGAAAGACTTTATAGGCTGTCAGGTAGTGACAGGACTAGGGGGAATGGAACAAAGCTAGAAATGGGCAGATTCAGACTGGATGTTAGGAAGAAATTCTTCACCATGACGGTGGTGAGACCCTAGAATGGGTTGCCCAGGGAGGTGGTGGAAGCCTCATCCCTGAAGGTGTTTAAGGCCAGGCTGGATGAGGCTCTAGACAGCCTGCTGTAGTGTGAGGTGTCCCTGCCCATGGCAGGGAGCTTGGAACTAGATGATCTTAGTGGTCCCTTCCAACTCTGACTGCTTCTATGATTCTATGATTAATTTCTGCTGCCTTTCCATGTTGGAACTGTTGCAAACATTTTTGTCTCTGTCAGATGTTACCCAGGATTTGTTAGCCTGAGATCAATCACTTGCAGTAAGTGCATTTATTGCTGGCAATCCTGCATCCGTTGTAGTCTGTCACTCTAATAAAGAAAACCATTTGATTGTTTTAACTTTCTGATGCTGTGTCAGTGCAAGTCCTTACTGGGGCATAGGAAAAGGGAGAGGCAAATGGTAATTTCATCAGATAGTTTTAGTAAGAGTCCTGGACCCATTCAGTGCAGTTTACTCCAGATGTAAGTCAGACACTGGCATTGCTTTAGGTCTAATCACTCAACCTTCAAGATAAGACAGAGCCTGTTGTAGAATCAGTGACAGAAGTCCTTTAGACACAGTGTTGCAATGTGAGGAAACAACTCCCACCTTCCGAGTTTGTTAATGTGTTTTTATTGAGCATCATCATGATGATGATAACATGGAGTCAGAGAATCACAAAGTGGCTTAGATTGGAGAAGGCCTTTAGGGTTTTCAAGTTCAACTGCTAACTGAGCATAGCCAAGTCCATCCCTAGAAATGGCTTGTTGGGGATGGGGTCCCGTCTCAGCTGAGATTGGGTTTGCTGTGCTCCTTCTCTGGCACGCTGTCTAACAAGGATGGGCTGGGGTTTGTAGGAAGGATAGGTGCTTCAGTGTCCCAGGAAGGTGAGGCAGCTCCTGGAACTGTGTCTGCCTCTCAGGAGTGTGAGGGTCTAATTGTCCTGGTGTGAGGGGAAGGCAGTGGTTTTCAGCTCCTCTTCAAAATCTCCAGAGACACGCCTGAGGAGAGAGGAGGTGGCTGAGGCCCTCAGCTGCAGAAGGGGCACAGGGACCATCTTCCCAAGCCACAGCCAGGAACTGATGTGGCTCACCCTGCTTGCGTTCAGGCAGGGGCAGTTTAACACTGCCTCCAACCCAAGCAGGCTTCCCAGAAAGCAGCCCAGGAATTCAGAGACCAATTCAAGCACTGGGCTAGAAATGCTAGAAATGCTTGATGGCTACAAGCAGCCATCAAAGGGAGCCATGGCAAGGGAGAAAAATCAGTGACTCACTTTTTCTTGCACCGCTTGAACAGCATCACAAGACAGCACAGTGCTATCACAGCAGCCACGGAACACAGGGCTGCTGCGATGATGATCATATACTGGGTTGGCATGTCTAGGGAATGGAAGAAACTGGTGATGCTCTGGTGGTCCTCAACAGCTGTGATGCTCTGGGGATTGACAGCCTGTGTGGGTTTCTTGCCAATCACATCTGGAGGAGCAATGAGAACGTTAGTTTGACCTGAGCACCACTGTTCAGCTTGAAGCACATTTGCTGTGCTCAGGAAGGGACAAAACCCATCTCTGCAGCAGGCAGTGCCACCTTGAGCTCCCCTACACTCTGAGAGGACATGTCAGAGCCTTGCTCTCCCCCTCTGCCTTTTCTCCAGCCTGGGCACCGCTTGCAGCCGCCTCCAGGTGTGGGGACATGTCTCCTGCTGAGGGACTTCACCAAGAACTGCTCCGTACCTGACTCTGCTCCAAACAAATCCCATATACGGCTGGTGTGGTTCCGTCTGGTCTCTGATACTGCTGCCAAAAAGCAGACACACAACAGGTAAAGCTCCAAATCTGCCTGCCAATGTCTGCTCCAGCCCACTCTGCCACAAACTGGTGTAAAACTGGGGCAGCAGCTGCCTCTGGCTCTCATCTGGAACCAAAACTGGCAGCAGAGGCTGTGCACCAGCCCCGCGTCTGGTCAGTCCCTGCAAAGCACGGAACCCAGCATTGCTTCTGCCAGCTACGATCAACCCCTTCCTCCCGGGCAGGCTCCAGCATAGCCAGAATGCCATCTGCAACCTCCAACTGCCCAGTCTTGTGGCTAAGGCAGAGGGAAATACACCCACCATGTCGCCCCTTCAGGTTTTCCAGGATTTTCCTGAGCATTTCAGAGATTTCCAGGGACAATTTTCCTCTCTCCACTGTGTCCTTTGCTCTTGGAGGACCTTAACAGAAGGGATTTGCTTCAGTTTCAGATGAATCAAACACAGGCACCCAATGCTTAGCCCATGAGATGAGCACAGAGAAGCTGCTCATCCCTGCAATGCCAGACAAGCTGCAGAGCAGCCCGGCCAAGGAAAAGCTTGAGAATTTCTCCCTGTGGGCACATCTGTAAAGAAACCTCCAGAGAAGCTTCTGTCAACCCCCTGTGATCTCCATCAACAGGACCGAATGTAAGAAGTGCTCAGGGGATCAGGCAAGGAGAGGGCACACATGGGCATGTTCCCATCCCCATGCCTGCCCAGGCACCTGGCTTGGTGGCTTTTGGGCTTGGAGGTGACAGCTCTCAATGGGAGGGAAAAGCCACCACATACCCTTGCATTGCTCCACCTCTGCACATCCATCGTGGAAGGAACAACTGCCATTTCACTCAGAAAGAAAACTGAGAGGGAAATGCTCCTTCCTCCCATTGACTTACCCATGGGATGACTCTCAGGGTCCAAAGCAGGGATCTCTTGGGAAGTTTGGAAGCCATCGACCATTGAAGGAGCTGAAAGAAAACAGCACATGAACAAGCTCTGCCTGCGTTGTCAATGTCCTTTTAAGGAAAGGGCCATTGGAAACTCACCTGCAGGGGGCCCCAAGGGCTCCACACCAACACCCAGCAGAGAAGCTGGGTAACCATTGCCACCACCCTCATCTGGAAACAAATACAGACGAGAATTGTTTCATGGCATGCTGGAATCTAGCTCTGGAGGAAGAATCATCCTCCAGCTTCTTGGGGAGCATAGCCTCTGGGCCATGACAGGCTGCACACACTCACTTGCTCTCTGCACTTGCCAGAGAGCAGCCTGGCCAGGCCTGACCTGCCCCAGCACCAAGAGGGTAAGAAGGAAGAGAAGGCAACGGGAGAGGACCATGGGCCCTGCCCTCGCAACGTCCAGCTACCAATGCTCCTTATGCCACAGCTGTGGCAGTCACTGCTGCTGCTGCTGCACCGGGGGCCAAAGGCTGAGTGGTGGCACCACAGGGTTCCATGGCCACAGTGCCCTGCTGTGACATCATGGCCAGGCCAAAGTTGCATGGCAACAGCTCTCAGGGCGCTCATGGAGAGCACATTCAGGAAAAGAGAAAAATATTCTCTAAAACAATTTGATATGCAAAAGGAAACCTTGAAGGAGCACACTGCCAGGGGTCAAGGACAACCCTCCACAGCCAAGCCAAGATGACTATTAATAAATATCCATTAGCTGCTAGGAATAATGATTTATTCAATAACATGCCAGTAGGGGAAGTTCCTCTCCACACACTACACTACTTTTGGGGAAGGTGTGACAGGAAGAACTGCACTGGGCAAGGGGCAGTGCAACTGCACATGCACGACAAGGAGAAGCAGCACTCAGACAACACCAAGCTGGGAACATGTGTCAATCTGTTGGAGGGTAGGAGGGCTCTGCAGAGGGAGCTGGACAGGCTGGATAGATGGGCACAGTCCAATGCCATGAGTTTTAATAAGTCCAAGTGCTGAGTTCTGCACTTTGGCCACAACAACCCCATGCAGTGCTACAGGCTGCAGACAGAGTGCCTGGAGAGCAGCCAGGCAGAGAGGGACCTGGGGGGTACCGTCTGATAGCTGAACATGAGCCAGCAGTGTGCCCAGGTGGCCAAGAAGGGAAATGGCATCCTGGCCTGTATCAGGAATAGTGTGGCCACCAGAACCAGGGAAGTCATTCTGCCCCTGTACTCAGCACTGGCTAGGCCACTGGTTAGGGCACCTTGAGTACTGTGTCCAGTTCTGTGCTTCTCAATTCAAGAAAGATGTTGAGGTGCTTGAGCATGTCCAGAGAAGGGCACCAAGGCTGGTGAGAGGGCTGGAGCACAGCCTTGTGAGGAGGTGCTGAGGGAGCTGAGGGTGTACAGCCTGGAGAAGGCTCAGTGGAGACCTTATTGCTCTCTGCAACTACCTGAAAGGAGGTTGAAGCCAGGTGGGGGTTGGTCTCTTCTCCCAGGCACCCAGTGACAGAACAAGAGGACACAGCCTCAAGCTGCACCAGGGCAGGTTCAGGCTGGATGTTAGGAAGAAGTTCTGCACTGAAAGCATGATTGGCATTGGAATGGGCTGCCCGGGGAGGTGGTGGAATCGCCGTCCCTGGAGGTGTTTAAAAGGAGACTGGACGAGGCACTTAGTGACTTAGCCGATTAGAAAGTACTAGGTGATAAGCTGGACTCGATGATCTGGAAGGTCTCCGCTAACGTGGTTAACGCGGCGATTACCGGGCCCTAATGCGCATGCGCAAGAGGCTCTGGGTCGGATGGTCCCGGCTGCTGTGCGCATGCGCCGAGCCCGTTGAGGCTTCTCCGAGGGGAGTTTGTGCTTGCGTACGGGGAGGGGAGCGGCGTCGGGTATGCGTCCTGCTTGTTAACACAGACTGCGCCTCTCCTGTGGTGTTGGCTGAGCTTCAAGGCCTGTGGGCTCAGAGGCTTCCGTCTCCAACGGTGAGTGAGTGAGCGAGCGAGCGAGGGCAGAGCGACTGAAGGCCTTAACTGCCACCCAGGGAGGGGTTAGTGACGGCTACTGTGAGGGGAGTACCTGCCTGGTACTAGCGCGGGCACTCGAATGGCCTGCACATCTGAACAACCCCGGTAGGCTGCTCCGCGCCTCCGGCATGGGTGTAAAGGACTTTGTTTAAGCCGGAATCCAGTGCAGTTTAAGGGAATTTCGGGTGCTCACGAAGTTTCCTGTGTGGTGGTTACCAACAGCCCTGAACGAGCAGCAGCACCTGTGAGGGACTTAGAGAGTCAGCTGTCCTAGAACTGTGTTCTGTTGCAGAGGACTTCGAAGATCATCGAGCCCACCTGTCAGCCTGACACCTTAAACCATGTTGCAATGGCCACACGTTTCTCGAGCACCTCCAAGGATGGTGGCTCCATCACCTCCCTGGGCAGCCAATTCCAATACCTGACCACTCCTGTAATGAAATTTTTCTTAATATCCCATCTAAACCTTCCCCAGTGCAGTTCAGGCTGTTTCCTCTTCTCCTGTCACCTGTTACTAGAAAGAAAAGACTGACCCCCACCTCATTATGTCCTCCTTTTGGGTAGTTGTAGACAGCAGTGGTCTCCCCACAGCCTCCTCCAGACTAAATAATCCCAGAGCACTCAGCCGCTCCTCACAGGACCTTGTCTAGATCCTTCACACCAGCTTTGTTGCCCTTTGGACATGCTCCAGCAGCTCAATGCCCACAACTTTTAAAAGGGTTTCTTGGGTGTCCTGCCGTCAGGAATTTGAGGGAAGGAACAATGCCTGACTTGTCTCATGATTTTTCCTTTGCTTTCACTTGCCCATTTGAGAAGGTCGGCTGCTTCTGGAGCACCATAAATGAGTGGTTTGGTACAGTGTGGGCTTGTGATAAGAAAATAGTACAAGAAGGGTCCAGAGGAGGGCCACGAAGATGATCAGAGGGCTGGAGCAGCTCTCCTATGAGGACAGGCTACAAGAGTTGGGGCTTTTCAGCCTGAAGAAGAGAAGGCTTCGAGGAGACCTTAGAGTAGCCTTTCAGTATCTGAAAGGGGCCTACAGGAAGGCTGGGGAGGGACTGTTGACAAGGTCTTGCAACGACAGGACAAGGGGCAATGGGTTTAAACTGGCAGAGGGGAGATTTAGACTGGATGTTAGGAGGAAGTTCTTTACAGTGACACTGGAACAGGTTGCCTAGGGAGGTTGTGGCTGCTCCCTCCCTGGAGGTTTTTAGGGCCAGGTTGGATGAGGCCTTGAGTGAGTTTCCTTACTCATTCCAGTGAAATAGAACCAAGTTAGCAAAGATCTCATCTCACACCACACAGCTCTTGTCACCAGTGAGATGGTGACTGCAAGATGAGCCAGTAGGAAGAGGGAGCAGGCCAGCAACTACTCTACACATAAGCTACTCTCCTCCATAGGGTGGAGGAAACTCAGCAAGCTCCTTCATTACCTTTCAAAGGCAGGGAAAGAAGAAACCAACTCAAACAAGGGAAGAGATCAGTTGGTGCCTCAGGCAGTGTGAATGGCTGCTTATGGCATGACTGGAGGCCCTCTGTGCCCTCAGCACAATAAATAACAGAGCTGGAGGTAAACTCAGCCAGGCTCCTCTGCCTGCATCTGCTGTGTTGCTTTGCCCTTCTGGCTGACCATTGTCCA